>JAUIMY010000066.1:0-86929 GCA_033557855.1 Hydrochus callosus | reverse complement strand
TGTTTGGTCATTTCAAACAGAAAGACCACATGGCAGCAATACCTTGAAATGAACACACTTAATGAAATTTGAACGTGGAACTTGGATCTTGCGCGCTCAATTCGACGGTACAGGAGAGTGGGAGCAACATACAAACGTCAACGTCAGCTGTTCTCAACGTTTTTTTTTTATGAAGTTTGGGTTTGGTTTGCTGTGGGATGGATCATTTATGAAATAGCACTACATGTGAATTTGTAAATTTATAAAGATCATTGAAAAACCGTTGGGAACAGCTGACATTGGCTCCCACTCTCCTGTACCGTAGCACTGAGCGTGCAAGTTCTACGTTCAGAGTTCCGTTATGTGGAGCCTTTTACTCTTGCAATGGATACTTACCCTCGCATATAATAATAATAATAATTCTTAATTTAGTCTTCATTTAGCAATTTCCTATATCAACCTCATTTACGCAATACATACATAGTAGTTATATTTTCAAGCACCGTGATTTGAACTTTGTTATCGGACGATTGCACTCTTATCAATAGTTTTTCTCAATGTTCAAGTTCACTCTTATCTGTAGGTTTTATTACGCGAATGGTATTTTGACGGTCATAGCCTATTAATCTCCTGATTTAAAAAAATATGCACTTACCTAAGACTATAATAACATCTCCAATTTTTAAATTTTGTTTTGATAGAATATCGCCATGGATTTTGAAAAAATTCCAGACGTCGTACTCAAGAAATAATAACAATATCAATTTCAAAATAAAAATTCATTTTGGAGACTATAAAAATATATTTAAGGTTGAAATCACCCTAAATCAATCACCAAGCAATCAATCACCATCAATCAATTAACGGTTCAACCATTTACTTTGAATAAAACACCCAAAAATTTAAACCAAAATCATGTATTTGAAATTTTTTAATGTTGGTACCTAAATAGTAAGTAACACATTTTAGAAAGTAGTTGTTCGAGTCAGTCGAGTATATTTAGTTATTTTTTCCAATAAAAAAAGTTTCCATTAAACCAAAAAGAATGCTAATAGCCTGTCTCTTGTCGCATAGCTTCGCCAAACAAACGCCCACTAGACATAGCATCCCCCGCACAAAATATGCGTCGAGCCCTGTAAATCTTCCCCGAACACCATAAATATTTAAACTACCCCCATCCCCCGGTTCGTGGAAAACTATGCGTTGGAAACTACGGGGTAAAAATTTACGGCGTGGAAATGTGAGGGTGCAAGTTGATGGAGAAAAATGCCCGGCGTTTCCGAAGGAACGAGGAGGCCAAGTGGGAGTTGCACAACTCGGGGGAGGTAGGGAGGAGGAAGGCGGTTGCATGTGCGTCGCAGCGAGACTGCGAAATGGTAATAGAAGGTAATTTATGATGGCTTGCGAGGAAATCATTTGCAGTTTTTGACATGTTATTAATAATTTATACAATTACGCTCTTGATAAATGGATGTCTTTATCGTTTGAAAGGGAATTATGACCGCGCTGGCAGAAGATAAATGGCGCCGATCTGCCCTCCCTCTGACAAACATCTTTAATCATTCCACTGTCCATCCACGTATATTTTTCTGCATGCATTCGAAATCCAATAATTCCATAGGAAAATAAACACGAGGGTTCAAGCCGCCTCACATTATCTATGTAGTTGATTGTACAACATTTGTTTAGGTACTAATTCTTGTCTGAATTTATTAGAACGTTGGAATAATTAAATCCAATGAAAATTGCGGTTTGTACACGTATGTAATTGTGGTTGTATTGCAATAAAACTCGAATTATGTTATTTCTATATCGGATTATTTGTGGGATTACCCGTTCTACTGTTTCTCTTCTAAACATGATCATTTTATTTTTACCTTGGAAAAATATCTGGAATACCCCATTTATTTGGGTAATTTTAGTAATGACAATTATTTTGAAAAAAGATTGTGTATGAATTCTCTCATAATGAGTTAAATGCAAGTTCTGCCGAATTAATCGTACCTAATATTGAACTGTGTTGATAAAATTGAGAACATACATTTTTCTGCCAACTTATGAATCAATTATCACTGCGAAGTCCCACGAAGACGCCGAACGATCGAGCCCTCTCAAGCAAAGCATCCCCAGAGAATCAAAACAATCCGCAGCGTGTAGCCTCCCTCAAAGGTGAAGCGTCTGGACCAAGAGTCACCCCTGGGGCGGGAAGCGGGCCAAAAAGGGGATTATTACATTTGCACTCCGTCCCTGAATTATTAAAACCATTCCAGTGGCAGAATCGTAATATATCAAACGCTCAAAGAAAACACGCCTGCCAACCCTGCGGGCTTAATTTCCCAGTGGCTTGTCTGAGGCAGCCTCCTTTAAAATGTCCTTTTTAGTTATCACTTGAAGCGGAACGTAATCCGCTTGATGTTATATAAATTATGTTTGACGTTCCCTGATGCTGCCTCCAAGAGACGTCTGGAACTGTACTCAGGGAGCACTAACCATCACACTCGAACGGTTTCGACTTTGGCGTAAATCCAACTATGTTCCGGCGAAACATCGAGGGGGCGAATCAGGGAGAAAAACGAGCTGTTCATTGTCAAGAGTATCAGACTGAGCAGTGAGTCTGAAATTCTCAGAACGTTTTTGTTTGAATATTCATTACGTTTGGGTAGATGCGCGTTTTGTTACGGGCGACAAAGTCCGGATAGGTTGTAAGGTTTTTTCAGAATTTTTGGATCACTTGTTTCTCCAAAACTTGGGCTTAAAATGTGGAATTTCACTGGACATAGTTTTGAACTTGTACCTTTATAAAATCCGGAAAAAATCAGCCGTTCATTTTAGCGCACCGCTCTTACCAGAAATTGACTCAGCACGTCCTAAACTAAGTCGAAGTGTTTTTAAAAGAATTTTTGGGTCACTAGTTTTTCCAAAATTTGGGTTTAAAATGTGAAATTTCGCTACATACAGATTCGAACATTAGTTTCATTAAATGTAAAAAAGAATAGATAGAATATAAGTAGATATTATTATTAATGTTATTATTATTACTATCACCATTATTATTATAAAACTTTTTACAAAAGACCCGCAGACCAACTCAGGAATCACCTGGATTTCCGAAAAATGGAACGCTTCAAATAATGGGACGTTGCGATTACCCATGCGAAATAACAGCCCACAAATGTCAAAGCGTCCACTGAAAAATTCCGCATTCGCCCGACAATATTTACAGCTCGACCTGAATTGCGCCGAACAACACACAACAAAATATACGTGCTCGTGCACTGGCTAGGTGTGAGAATGAATGGGCAGGAAGTTGCCCGTAAATCAAAAATAAAATGTGTATCATAGGCCGGGGCCCCGATAACGTGCATGTTTATTACCTGCGCTGAGCTATTACGAGAGAAAGGTATTAATTAAAACATAACAAGCCCATTGTTAATTACGCTCGCTGCCTCGCCACCATTACACATTACGAGTGCATTATAGTTATGGCCGTGATATCAGTGTTGTCTGGCGGTAATTAACGGGATTTAATTATATCAAATTGGTCGTATGGCTTCAATAAATCTAAGCCACTTCTGGGAAAATGGGGCGCCGTTTCTTAGGAATTGGGAAATGTTTCCTCCTTGATTTTTAATAACACTTTAATGTTGGAACAATTTCCAAATTAAAAAAGGCCTTTTTTTAATTCGGAAATTGTGTTATTAAAAATCAAGGACCCGAATAACACTGCAGCCAACATTTTAATAATCCATCCATAATTAATTCCTAATTACATCTTCCTCGCCTTTTATTCACGACTAGACTAAAATAAAGACCAGCCATGTGTTATAAAAGCAGAACAAAATTTGGGGTAAACTAAGTTTTCAAATGGATTGAATGCTGCCATCTGCAGTATGGAACCGCATCCACAAGCGTTGAGTTCTCTCAAGTTAGTAGCAGAGTTGCAGACCAGGTTTCTGCTAAACTAACGTTAACTGCATCTGGTGGAGAATTAAATCCGAAGAGAGAATCCTCTTCGTACTTTATAATCGGAGGATTACTTCTTTGCGTGCGGTTTTCTGTTTTAGAGATTGCAAAGGTTTCCTGTAAAATCGCAGCAATATTTCCACCCTTTCACTTGGGGGTGAATTTTTAGAATCCTACGTTCGAGGGCGCTCGTTTTCAGATGAACCAGTGATGCGGGGTTTTCAAATTGAATGTGCAGAGGCGCAGTTTTTCAGATGTGCTGAAATTGGGCAATTTTTACGTTTGTTTCAAATAAATATTTAGATCCACATTGTTTTTCAAACAATTTGGACTATTTGTGCTTGTGAATAGGACTGGATTTGATTAGATTAGTCTTATCAAATTTTACCACCTGTGGATGGTGAATTGTAAACTTTGATACTGAAAAAATATAGTGATAAATAGTAGCCCCAGAGTTTGTGTATTTAATAAAAAATTATCTGCGTATAAAGCGGGTCATTCATTCGTTTGTTTCACACTTCACTCGTAGCACCAGGGCCGTGATTATGTTAATTGTTTGTGAATTATTATTGTAAGCAATGAAAAACTTGGAGAAAAAAACGAAGGGCGCCGGTTTTAAAGACCCTATGAGCGTAACTTGGTCTGAGAATTATTCTGTTGCGTTTCAAAAATTTTGGTCTTCAGTGCCCAATTTAGTTAAGCCGGCGATTACTACATTAGCTGTGTTCCTTTTCGGAATTTCCATCCATGGTAAGTAATGCTACACTAAATCCACTTGTTTGTACAAAGTTATAATAATAAATATGCAATAACGCTTTGTTAGGTGATTGGATCCAAATTGCAGTACACATTGGAAAGCAATTAGGATACATTGAGGATGTCCACACAACTTCTGAATCGCAGGAGTTTTCTTTGCGGGCGTTTCACCTAGAACATATTGGATGGTTCATCCTTTTTTCTCTCATATTTTCTTATTCCATGTACTTTGGAATAGGAGGATTTCTCCATGTCGGTTTTTCTCTTTACTTTTAATCCACCATTTTTGGATGCATGATTTTTGGACATTATTTTTTTCCAGTGGTATTATTACGTTCGTCAGAGGGACAAAAGCGAGGAGTGGAAAATCCAACCCAAAAAGTTCCTACCTCCCGATTTGGAGAGGCACGAAATAATCCTTGGGAGCGTCACACTCTTTTGCAACGACTTAATTTCAGCTGCATTGTCTTGTTACGTTTATAATGGGGGAAAAACTACGGTTTACTACAATTTCAGTGACTATCCTTGGTGGTGGTTTTTCCTCCAGTTCCCTGTGATTTTCATTTATCAGGATTACACTACTTATTGGTGGCACCGGTTCTACCACATTCCGTTTTTCTACAAGAATTTTCACAAGCTCCACCACACCTACAAACAGCCGACTGCTTTCTCTGTTACTGCTATACATCCTGTGGAAGCAATGCATATGCAATTGAGTTTGATGCTTCCTTTGGTGGTCATTCCAATTCATTGGGGTAAATCTTGGATTGGATATTAACCCTTTAGCGATGGATGTCAATAATGACCGCGATCATTAACGTTAAATTATTCTAGTAGTTAAAGGGTTAATAACGTTTTGAAGCGTAGTACTATGCGTTCGGTTGTTCTTTCTACATAGTAATATGGTTTTGGAGAGTGTAAAAACGTGACCGGTGGAAATTTCAGTGCCTTTTACAATAATCATTTTGTATACTTACTACCACGGGATCATAGATCACTCCGGAATAAATTTCAAGGCGTACTGGTGGCAACCGTGGCAACCTGATGCCATCTTTCACGATAACCACCATCAGTATTTCCACGTTAATTTTGGATTCAATATTTCCATTTGGGATAAGGTGAGTTTGTTTTAAATTGTACAACCCTGGTGTAATTTGGACCTATGTTACAGATCCATGGTACTTACAGACGTAAAGATCGCATTTACAGTGAGGAAATATTCTATGGAAGAGGGAAAGCGATAACTGAAGCCACTGAAATCGAATTGCAAGAAGACTTGCGCGAAAGGAAGTCTGAGAATCCGAAAGCCTATCGCGACAATAAAATGGAGTTTCACCTCTCGGAGAAGGAGGTTGAAAGAATGAAAGCTAGTGGGCGGACTAAGAGAAATAAAAGAGCGAAGTGAGGAGTTGATTTTTGAAAGCGATTCCTTCCCGAACACCGCATTAATTTCCAATACGCTTCAAGCGAACCGCATCAATTTCCCATAACTCTACCACTTGCCATGTTCTCCTAACTTGCAAGAGAAAAACAGGTGTGAAGTTCGCCCGTCTCTTATCAATATCAATTTAGAAACTGTTGCTGAGCTAGCGGGCGGTCGGGGGCTTGGGGGGTGGCGTCTGTCTCAGGGCACCTCGGGCCATCTCGATGGAATCGATAGTTTTAAACTTTACTGTCACGTTTTATGAACCATAAACCAACTGTGATGCTGCGAGGAGGAGGACGCGTTTTATGCGGTTATCTAGTCCTTGTGCTATCGACGCCCCTTTAAAAATGTACAGCGAACGGCCCTGCTGCAGGGCCTTTATGAAGACACTCTCACCCTTCGACCGCTATGAATTTATATTGCCTCGCGACTGGTAGTGAGTTAATTGGGGGAGTGCAATTTTCACATCCTCGTTTCTTTCCTCTAACCGTACTCCGTACGGTGCTTGTTAGTCGTTACTTTGTTGCCGGTGCAATAAAATCCGATAAGGCATCGATCGTAATGTTCAGTACTCGGAATGAACGATAAAATTTGACTGTGGGTGCATAAATATTACGGGCATCTTGATTCGTGCAAATAATCCGTCAAATCGTTTGGAGTGCAACTATTTTTAGGGGAATGGCTACTTAATCCTCAAGTTTTGGAGATACCATCGATGAATAAGTGTATAATCACCCAAACGTTTTAATCCGAATTGCCGGCTTATGCGGCCACGGCAAGTGATTTGGAAATGTTCGTTTTAATAATCGTAATCAAAGATAATATCAATAACCCTAATGCAATCTAATTTTTTGCAACTTCGTTTTGAAGAGTATAATCAAAGATAACAAAAGTATGAACGTTATTTAACTGAATTCGCGAAATTTCCCCCAAATAGTTAATTCAGGGATTATCAATTAAATTTCATCCCCTTTCAGAGATAATGGAATCCCTGAGTGTTCGGGGGATAACAGGCTGCCTAATTATCTTGCCTTTAGCATGTAAACACCTTCATTACGCGAAAACTAGCCCTCCCACTTTCGTGAAATATGCCCCCACTCTTTGGGGCCGCTTCCTGCAAAGGTTGATAGGTCAACCCCCGAACGACACCCCGGGGAGGCATGTTTTTAGGAATCGCATCTTCGGACGTTATGAGCGGAATCTCGGCCTGATATAGGGACCTCGCTCCTATAATATACTCGAACCATTCCGTTTTATCGCCCCTTTCGCAGTGGAGAACGGCCCTTAATGTGGGCTAATGGGGCTCCCTATGGCTCATTTCCTCGAAAAAATAGTAAAAGGCGTTAAGTACCCAACTAACCCTTCGCGAGTATTTCCTATATCAAAGGACTCGCGCACTCCCCATCGCCATTTGCACCAGAGTCCGCTTCATACTTTAGTCTTTATGTGTCGTAATGCGAATCAGAGCATTCAGTTATGCTATTCATAGGGGAGCTAGCGCATTTTCCCCTTGTACTTAGGTATAATTCGTTATGGCGGGACTAATCTATGCGAACTTCGTCGCGTACATTTACGTTACAAACTTCATCGTGATTTTTGTTTTATTTTTGTTAATTTTATTATTGTTTTGTGTTGTTGTATGTTTGTTTTTTTATTTTTATTCTTGGAATTCAAATAGTGCTAGGTCTAGAGTACTACGGATATACCTGAGGAAATATTGTGGCGCTTACCTCAATCTGCAAAGAGTGTTTTTAACGCTTTTGCGCCAAGTGCAGTGGTTCCACCATTTGTTCTTAAGATAAAGAACCACAAAGTGTCGAAAAGCTTTTTAAAAATAATTTACAATTGTCGTAATATCCTAAAATCATTGAGCCTCAATTATATTTGAAAATATAATTTCGGCCTGACGGGGATGAAGGGTTGACGTGTTAAGTTCCGCCACCCCTAACAATATGCCGACATTCAAATTTCGCATAGATCACGACTTGCGCCCGATTATTAATTTCCGAAAGCGACTGGACCCTCACCCTCGGGCCACGAGCAGTGGGAATCTTATTCCGGAAAAGCCATTCCAAAAGGGGTGGATTCTTATCTAGACCGACCGCGTCGCGTCGGTCTGAGCGCAACGATATCGGGAATTAACTGCCCCCATCTCCGCAATTTAACAGTGCGAAACCCCCTTGCAATATTTATTATTGTGACGTCCCCCTCGGTCCGGGATGATTTTTAATGGGCGAACGTTGTGCCCCGCTTAGGGCATCTCCCCCCATTCAATCCAACGCCATGATTGCACCAACTCGGCAGGGTCCAACCGCTTTGATGACGTGATGATGAGGCCCGTTCGGATTGACACGTAACGGAGGAAAATCGATGGACTGAGCACGCGACCAGTCGAAGTTTAATCGCTCCGGTACTTTTAAAAGTTGCTTTGTTGGACTGGCGGTTGGAAATGTCCCTAACCCCATTCCGTGATTGGATAATTGACGTGGCGTCACGCTATCACTTCGTGGAAATGGGATTTTCCGATCGGTTTTTCACCGGTCTTTGATTCAACCTGGGAAACTAACCCTTTGAATTGATATAGTGCAGCCTTAATTCACGGTGGGATTTAATCATTGGACGCTCGTAATATCGTTTACAATTATTTGCTTAATAAATAAAAACGTAAATTTTTAGAGGTTTGAGAGACTCCGGAACAAGGTGCTGCATTATGCGGGTCGGCGTTTTTTCACTTCGCTCCGTCAACGATGACTGTTCAGTTAGACTGAATAATCCTGTATTACTTCAGCCCACAGGCCCTCATGAACCTACCAAGGTGATAACTGAAATTACTGCGTATCGCGAATCTATTGAAAGGATTTCCCCGTGCGGCTTGCGAAATCCCCGGCTCGAAAGCCCTGACGAGGGCAGATTTACCGGCGGGCCCTTTAAAATTCTCGCCCGATTTAGTTCGTCCGGGAGTGGAGCCATTTCCCCATTGAAATATTGAGTGAGTTCCCACTTTCGCGAATTAAAATTTTCAATGGTGGACACTCCGCGAAGACTTTCGGTCGGTCGGTGGCGCGGGAGATATTTATTATCCCGGCCGGAGCGTCCGGAAAAAGGTGCGGGTCGAACTTAAGGGCATAAATCAAATTTTAATGGAGCGCGCTGCCTTGGGACTAATAAAAACACTATGCATTTTTATTACGCTCTCTGGCCCGCCGGATATTGATAATTGAATTTATCGCTTTTATTCGCTTCACCCTTGCCGACTCCATTAAAACGGGAGAGGTTCTGATTTGCAGTTCATACTTCGTATTGGTATTTCGCGGCTTCACTCTATCGCTTTTTTTCAAATGAGTATTCCCTCTGCACTTCGCGCTTTGACTTCATTCTTCAGCCATTTTTATTTCAAATATGTTTTCTATGCTCTGAATATGAAAATATTTGATTAGCATACAGTCCTACTGGAAATTCACTTATCGCGGTAGAGTCTATAAAGGATTAACCGCGATAAACGAGGGATTACTTTATATAGATAGAAATAATTAATTTTTGCTAGTCTTTATGGTCAAGAAAATAGAGAAAATTTACCCATCATGGGTGTAGCATCATCTAGTTAACGCAAATAACATCATTACCTTTTAACACAATTGCAAAATTAGCCCAATTGCGCGAAATATTAATAAGTTAATTATTTAATTTTGCAAAATTAATTAAAAAGTTCAACAAACTCGAGTTTGCGCGTTAATTGGCATCGAAATTGCGCCTCCAAGGAAAATACGTGCTAAAATCCGCCTCGCACGGCAAGAAAAACCATTGAATTCAAGTTGTCCCAAGCTAATCATTTATCAAAATGCAAGGGTTCTCCTGAAGGCGTCCCCATTGTGTCCCGGAGACGGCGGCGCGGCGCGGGCGGAAGGACGAAATAAATTCGCACCTAACAGTCATTTATTTCGCATAAGTCACAAATAATACACAAAACGTAAGCGTAAAGGAGGGACGGGATGATGGATTGTCGTCGGCCGGTCGGAAGGAGCTGAATGGCCGGAGGAATATTTCACATTTATCCCGCTGAATGCGGAGCACAACATACAAGAGGGAGACATATTTGTTAGCGGGAGGGAAAAAATGGATAATATATTTCCTTTTGGCCCGGGGGCTGGGCTATTTCTCAAATGGAGGGTGGCCCGGGGCGAATAGGCTGCCGCGGAGGCGCACAATAAGGAAGTGAGCCCGGAAAAATAGGGAAGTAGGGAAAAAGTACAAAAAGCACGCGATGCCGCGCAAAAAAGTAACGGGGAAGAAATTGGAAGAGCTGCGAGTGGGGAGGAGGGCACTCCTTTCAAGTATATGATCGAATATCCGGGCTACTCCAATTAAAGGGTAATCCTGAACTTATAGGAATTTATAGCTCGCCCGAAGGAGCCGCTGAGAGTTAATCCTTGCTATATTATCGAGAGCGGAATTAGAGGATGGACGTACCCTATTGATTATTGATCCACTCGGAGAATATGAGTAATGTTGCTTGTGACTTATGTAGACAAATACAACGTCATGCGTATAACGATCTCACTTCTTGAGCATAGTCGAAATGATGACAGTACCGTCACAGAATACTTCTGTTGTTGCAAACTGTTGTTGTAAATGTTGTAAAAAGTTGTAAATTCAGATTTTATCATTATGGTATAGGTAGTTTATTTCACCTCACATGCTAAAAATTATACTGCAAACACAAGGAAAACGCCCTACATCGGCAAACCGAATCGGGCGAATTATTAATAAATTAATTTGCAAACACGACAAGAAAATTCTCAAAGATCGCACAATGAATTTTTATTTAGAAAAAGAAAATTCCACATATTTATTTACAACGATCTTTTTCGACGACCTAACTAACATCGCAGTCTAAGGATACAACTCATCCCTAAATTTGGCCGTTTACTGCTCCCTCCTCTCCGGAATTACGGGCTCATTTACAGAACTAGAAGAGCTCTGCGAGCCGGGCCATTTCTTTACAAATTAATATTTACATCGGAAAATCTGGTTTCGGGGAAAACTTCGGGTTCAGTTTACATAATGCCAAGCAGAATAGCTGAAAGTGCAGGAAGGACCGACGTAGGCCGCTGCCACAGACCGGAGGTGGAGGTCTGGCTCAGCTCCTCATCGATCAAGTCTTTGCCTCTGGTGATGGTGCCGGCCGCGTCCTCGCTCTGTTGGCTCCGGAATCGCAAATCTTGACAGAATGAAACTCACCTGAGGTTTCTCATCGTAGATAAATGTTTTCGACGCGTTAAATTAAACATTATCAAATCCATATTGTGTAGTAGGTACCTAATTCTACTGATCGAGTAATAATTGCATCCCTTTCATCACTGTGTAGAGAGAGTGAAAAATAATAAAAAAATTAAAAAAATAAATATAATCGAAGGAATACCTCTCTCTTTATTCTCCGGGTGGCTCAGTATTTCATTCGTCAACCCTCCACCCTTATGGCCCTCCTTGGTCCGAACGTGGATCCTCGTGGTCTCCCTCTCAGGCACGGAGCTCTCCACAGCTGACGTCGTGGTGGTCGGTTTTTGAGTGGAAGGCGTCGGGATGTCTGTAATAATTCGATTCGAATCGCGGACTGAGTTCTCTTCATTTGGAGGAGCCACATGGATTTGACAGGGCGCGCGAACAAAGCAATGGAAAATGTGGAAATCCCCGCGTTCGAGGCGCAATTTCCCTCCCAAA
This sequence comes from Hydrochus callosus, assembly GCA_033557855.1. Lineage (NCBI taxonomy): Eukaryota > Metazoa > Arthropoda > Insecta > Coleoptera > Hydrochidae > Hydrochus > Hydrochus callosus. The sequence goes on along the minus strand of JAUIMY010000066.1, from coordinate 75,087 downwards.
TCCGACGAGCCCTCCGCGCTGTCATCTGGCGTTTGGCGAATGCAAACTCGAGATAAAAGTAATTCTCTTGCAACCACTAGATTTGTAAGTAGCTCGTGAAGCCGGTAGCATATGGCCCGGTTATCTGGAGGAGGACGACCGGGGACGTCCTCTACTTGAGGATACGACTGGTAATTCCTCCGCTTTATATCGGCAGCCGTTCCGTGATCGGGCAAGAGCTTCACACCGTTTTGCTCTCGTGCATTATGACGGTGGGAAGCGCTTCCCGCTGAACGATAACTTCGATCCGGGCTTGGGGATTTTAAGCTTGGTGATGCGCAAATTTCGTATTGGATTGGGCGAAATTTTGAATGATTTGAATAGCCGTTGGCTCAGTAGCCCCGACAAAAAGTACTCCACCTCTCGCTCTCTAGAAATGTTATTATAATGTGTCTGATGCGATTTTGGTGGGAAAGGGTTGCAGAAAGATTGATCGAGGTCTAATAGTTAATAAAAAAAATGAAAAGTGATACGGGTATTGTGCAAAATGTTGGTTGTTTTATTTATTGTTTATGTCTTGTAGAGTGGTAAGGAATATTTGCAGTAGTGGGGCATGTCTTACGCACCGCCCGTAGACGCGTACCCACATCAGCGGCAGAAATTAAAAGATTTTGACTGAGCGTATTTAAGGAAATTTCTAACGTTTTCAAGGCACTAATGTGTTTAATCTCTTGATATTCATAAAATTATATAAATATACAAAAAGAAAATAAATTGTGACTTGTACGATAATGTGCTGGAAGATCATCAAATGCATACTCACGATATAACTTTATGGTTCCATCCGTCTCGCCCAATGAGTTTTTCGAAACGCACTTGTATGATCCGTAATCGTTCGGTCCTACAGATTTTATGGTCAGCTTCATGTGGACCTTATAAGCGTTGTCTACTAACGTCGGTTCGTATTTAGCACCTGGAATAAGATATGCCTTACAGTACAGTTTCGACTGCTCTCGCTCGCAGATTTATGTAGAAATACTCTTTCCGACTTGCATATAATATCAACGATTCTAATACAATAGATACCCATATATGCATTCTCACTGGTATTAACACGTGTTTCTTAACACCCAATATATTAGGTGTTATAAGCGTTGATATATTAGGTGTTAACACCTGATATATTAGGTGTTAAGAAACACGAAATGAGCTTTTGGCTATGGCCGAAATTAGCTTAACGTCAATCCTTTCGTTGGGCGATCGAAGACAAAGAGTATCGCACAAAAGTGCTCCCTCATCCTAATATTTTCATTATGCTGTTATAAAACACGCACACAAAAATTGAACTTTCAGTGGACATTCGAAATTGAATTCACCCTAAACGAAAACCACGCGAAGAGCGCTCAGGTAATTTGTTACCGTACACTTTCCTTGCTGTCACGAACCGGAAATTAAAAGCAAACTGCAGCAATTAAATCCCACCCTCATCCACTTTTCACGCCAAGGGGGCGAGCCCGATAACTGTGCAACGCCGCATTTGCGAGACCTAAACGGACACATCGCCCGGTTTGCGCAATAACTCCCAACTTCGGATCATCCCGAAGTAATTTTCCACGCGAGATCCGAATTTAAATTTTTCCCTTAGACCGGCCGTCGCGGACTCGGCTGCCGCGGCGCGGCCCCGGCACGCTCCCAATTTAACTTTCCCGCCCAGAAATGTTCGAGATGGATGCGCCAACTTCGGTAATCCGTTATTAAAGTTGCGATATTTACAGCCACCTGTATGGCGGGCGGGCCGTGCGGCGGAACATTATGAATATTACATGGACGGCGGTCCGGCACTAAATCAAAACACATACATGATGTAGGGAGACGCGGGCGAGAACTTTTCCAGATGGAAGCGAGAGCAAGGGCGGAAATTATCGATGTGCCGCAAGTTGTGATTGGCCCATAATGGGGGAGCCGGTCCTTGGGAAATTGCTCCTGCTGGAGCGTCGGATGGTGCATGGGCGGAATAGCAAGCAGAGTCCGTGTTTACAATGGAACATTTTCCCGTATTCGTGCCGCTGGCGTTGTCCCATTTGGTTGTATGAATACAGAATATCGCGGGGAAATTTCATACTTCATGCGAGTCGGATCAAAGTAAAAAAAAAATTTAGGGCCGGTATATCGATCCACTGGCAAAATTCCCATTAGCTTATTTTCTCGTTAGGTAGGCATAATGTTGGATATATTCATCCCTGTTAAGCCAACCAGACACACGCTATTTTTGTATAGTAAAGTTTAAATAGGTACTATAATTTGGAAAAGATCTCGTACCTACATACTTGTAAATTAGACCATCACAATCAAATATTGATGAGCTCAATGCAAATGCCCGTTTAATTCCGCGGAATATCTATCTCCAACTTGGAGGCTCCAAGTGGATGATAAATTGGCGCGCCAATTTGCGGTGAATTTCAATATCCCCCTCAGGATTGCCTCCGAGCCTCCATTCCTTAACGCAACGTCGAGGAACGTGGAAAGAGTGCCGCAATGAATCCGCGCCTTCGGGACGGATACGCCGAACAGATTAATATTTAAATGAGACCGGATGAGGTTGAATTAGTGATGGGAGTGAGTTGTTGCAACAAAGAGCCGCGCTCTTTTGTGCGGGTCCGTGCGATTTTCCGGGAGAACAGAGGCAGATCCGAGGAAAGTTTATGGGGAATTGGGGCGCGGGAGCAATGTTTGCGGCTTGGAGCCTGAGGAAGTCGCGCATACCTTGAGAAATGATGTTGCCTGTTTCCCTGGTCCAGTAATTTATCGACTTTGGATAGGCTTCCGAGTGGCATTCCAAAGTGATCTGTTGGCCCTCCATGGCGCCGACCAATTGGTTTTGTATCCAGATCATGGGCGGAACTGGAATTGCAAATTCAGGTTTGGTGTGTATGGATGGATGTGGTGCACTTGTATGTAGATGTATGCAGATGCAAGTCTTGATTCTTGAGATGAAATGACATCAAGACGTAACGCAAACTACATCTGAGCGAGCTAATGCAATTCTAAAAGACTTATGATCAGTTTTCTGCAATTAATAATTATTCTTCTTTTGCGAAAATTTTTGATTAGTCAAAAATGACTAATGATTCATGTGTTGAGACATTCAGATTCCACAGTTCCGACTGAATGCGAAACTATAACGATTTTCCCAAGGGTTTTTGCCTCTATGTGGCCTACAACGGACGGTCTCATTGCATTATGCAGCGTAAAGTGCCGGCCTCCATGCGTTGTTTGTGTCATAATTCCCAAACTAATTATACAGAGCAAACTTACAGTGCACGATAAGCATGATCCTCTTGCTGACCGAAGGCGGCACTCCGTTGGACGCGATGCAGAGATAGGGTCCCATGTGCAGCCTGTTTACCTTGCTGACGTTGAAAACGCTGCCATCCACGCTCGCAACTGAAAGCAACACTCTGTATATAAATTGAGACGGTGAGGTAGGGAAATTACCAATGACCCGGAATTAGCGATAGCGTTCGAACCGCTAATGAACCGATGCCTATCACCGCCGACCCATAATGGCAGAACGGATGGGTGTAGGGCGTAAACGTATACGGCCGGTCTGTACATAATGCAAGTTGCGATAAATATTATATGGTTTTGGGCGGCGATCGGCGTTTGGTTTATGTTTTTGGGCGGTTGCCATAAACCCGGTCCGGTAATAGAAGCTGATGGCCTTTGATGGTAATTCGAGAAAGGCCAATTTTCGGGTTTGTATTTATTAGGGGCAGCAGGACATGATTTATTTATTGTGTAGGTACATAAATTCCCAATCGATTTCTCCTGTAGGGATATTGAATCATTGCGTGCGATTATTCAGTCAAGCATTGAAAATAAAAAGTTTCAAAAAATGCACTGATTACACCATACATATTCAGTGTTGATGCCACAGAGAAAATAATTGTTATATTACTCGAAACGTTTTTGTATTGTTTTATTATCACTATTTGTATTGTTTTTTATTTATTGCATTTTACCAATTTTAGTGAATTTTATTGAATTTGGCCCGAACAGTTTTCACAAGCGAACATAAGCAGGTTAAATCGAAAATTGGCATCAGAACCGCAAACCGTAAGATTGGCGAGAGATAATGGCGGAAATTTATGTAAATCGAGCCGGTCGAGTTCCAATTTCGAATCCATTCCGGATCCCCACGCATTAATATGTATATGTTCCTAACTCCCATCCGATTCCAATTAATGTATTTAAGGAAATACGATCTCTGAGCCCGTATTTTCCAATAGTAGGCCAATGCGGCTCCGCTTGCGCTTGGGGTCGTATCATGAATATATTTATTAAATTATATCGCACAATTCCGGATTATATCAGATTTAATACAGAGCAAACACCCCCGAATTCAATTTCCCACCGAAACTGGGCCGTGTCGTCTGATTTCGGTCGGAGCTTAAAAGCGAAATCCACCCTCGAAAAGTGACCGGGTTTCGTTTGTTCGGTCCATGACTTCTTAACAAGTCTTGTCCCTAAAATTGGTCCCCCTAAAATTGTTCCAACCGTAGGTTGTTATAAATAATATAAACCACATTTAGAATGAGAAATCTCCTTTCCCCCCAATTACATGACATTCCCAGTTATCACAGCTACTCCGTTCATCAGGTCACTGTGTCACTCCCCAACAACAGACCTATCAGACAATCTCAACCCCCGAGAGTTAAATGTCCAAGCGAAATCTGCGATCTGCGATCTGAATTATATCCCTCGATCATTCGACACGCGAATGTGAAGCTTTCCTTCTATCTGGCACGCCCTGTCACCGGATCAGCACCCCATAAATTACATTCTAATTTATGGCGGTTACCCTAGCCGGTGATAAGGGTAAAGAGTGGCCACTTGCCACGTGGAAACGAGCCCGCGTTTCCGTTCAATTAAAAGGACGGAGAAAAAATCGCACCCCACTCGTTTATTAGTCCAAAAGTGTATTTACAACCGATCCATCAAGCTCGCGTCACGCGTCAGGAGTGAAGAGCTTTGTTGGGCAAAACAGGCCGAACCTTCACACTACCCCCGTCCTTTCCCAACCTGACCTGTTATTCTCCGGGGGAAAAGGGTGGGTTTTCGTCAACTTTTGTTAATATCAAGGAGCGCCCTAAAAGATTCATGGCGTGACCGTTCTTATTTTCACGACGTGGAGCCTTTTGTTTGAAGGAATTTTATTATTTCGTTATTGCATTCCATAAAACGATGTCGTTATACTTTTCAAAAGAGTATTCTTCATGTTTTACTCTTCAAAACGACTAGTAAAAAGGTCTAATGTTTATTCAACTGAACGATTTTTTTCAGCTCATTTTAATAATGCGAATTTTTAGTTAACTGCCTTTTTATGCTACACCATTTAAAAACCCGATGTTTTCCTAAACGTGCTCATATTCATATAGCTGTTTCTTTAATCGCCCTTTTTATCATTCGCTGTTATTTTCAGCACCGTTTACGTGTTATATTAAGCGCCACATTCAAAGGCTTATCCCAGTCGTTGGATTACTCGCGGTTTGCTCTCATTACAATAAATCGTCCCCATTACCACAACAACCTTCCCATTAAGGACTATGAAAATGCAATTCACCCACCAAAGGTTCACCTCTCTCTTTCTTCCTCTCCCTCTTGCTCTGCCACCCTCACAGTCCCACACTTCTCCTCTCTGTCTCCCTCAAGCAAACCCGCTCACCTTCCTTCTCTCCATCCTAACCTATATCGTGCATCGGATTCATAAACTTCACACCCCCAACCCTCTACGTGTGCGGGGTTGCAAATGCAATTCCGAGTGATCGGCGCTGTGGGTAGAAGGGTAGACCGCCCGATACCAACCGCAAGGGCTGATTTACATTGATGCGTTGCGCCATGCAACAATACAGATATTGCAGGGTTGTAGGGGATGAGATCCTTTGTTGTAGGTCTGTGGGAGACTTCGCTGAGGGGTGAGCTTTACGGATTGACAGTAGTTGGTATTCGAATGTTCAAGCTCACAGGAAGGGCGCAATGAATAATACGGAATTTGACTTCCAGGCAGTCTAACTTTAGATTTTATAATCCTATTTTTATTTCTATTCCCTATTCAGTGGAAAAATAATCACCCCGTAACTAATTTGATATTATTTCCGCAAAGCGCAAAGTAAACCTAAAGCACCGCACCGTCTGAAAAGAACGCGTTCCATTCTTCAGCCGGTCGTGTTGCGCCTGAATAGGCCGGCCATTTCCCCCGTAACCACCGACGCGATGCCAGCAGGAAAGCTATTTACACCTTCCCCACATCCCCATCCAGGCGTTGTAGTGCGGAATCATTAAGTTCTTGCGGAGGTGAGGGCGAGTTTGAGAGGTTCGCGGGGCGGACGTGCCATTGTTCAAGGCGTTCATTAAGATTCCTGATAATCGCCGCGTCCATAAATTACCGACGCTCGCGCCGTCCTCGAAGCGGCGCCCTCTCCCCCCTGCTAATGAAGTATTTAGATTCTGAGGGTCGTGTTGGGTAATTATGCGTTTTGCGGTTGTGGAGGTGCAATTACCCGGTGGGTGTAACGCTTGTTGGGGGTGTGAGGGGCAAGTAACCGTTCAATCTTCCGTCCGATTCTCCCATCTCGCGCTATATCTCTATTTCTTCCAGTCCTTAATTACAGTGTGCAATTACATTTACTTTTTAGTCACTTTTCGCCGTTAAAGTTTAAGGGTCGCGCTGGTCTTTGGATTAGGGAGTTCCAAGAAAAAGTGTGGTCTTTGTCGATAAGAGTCTCGGAGGAGTTTCCAATAATGTGGAGCAAAAAAACTAGCTGTATAACAATAATTATTAGTCTATAGAAGAATATTGTCATAGAACATGTCATAATTTAAGATGCCCAAGCACGATTAAAGTGCCAAGAAATAAGGCGCACGAATTAATCTCCCGGCGCATCCACCATAGTATGTCCACTCTGCATTTCTGAACTACTTATGGTGGATGCGCCAGGAGTGGAGTCACGTGATTTTTTTTTCTTTTTCACCGAACAATATTTGATTTTCCAATACATACTTACGGTTTTATTGATTAGCATACGCCTCCACGATTTGCGTGTATTACGGTATATTTTTCAGAATACTCAAAACGGAATGAAATTAAGAGAAAGCCCGAGTATTTAATTGTGTTTAAATTTATGAAATAGAAAATTTGATATTCACGGTGGTGTAATGGACGTATGGTGGTCGTGTAATTGCCCTAGTGATGGCTGGGCGAATATTCCTTGCAATCCCATCTAACCAGAAAAATAATACAGATTGAACGTCTGCAAAGCACCTGACAAGTGCACGAGGAGCACTAAAGGCTCATTTTTTCACGGGAAATAAACTACTGCGTCAATAATTCTTAAATGTGAAAACTGAGTTGAGGTTGAATGTAATAATGGGCTAGTGGAATAGTCCTACGGAGTAAAACGAAGGTACAGAGGGAGGCAAAGAACAGTACCACGAATTGAACAAGCGGATTGCAAGAACAGAAGGGATGTATAAATCAAAGGAATGAAAGGTGAGGAAAACAACCGTCGAACCCTTCGATTCTCAGTCCAGTCCGAAGCTTTTCCCCAAAACTAGAATTTAATTACAATGATCGCGGAGGGCGGCTTCCGCTCCGATATGCATGTCCAAAGGGGACCATACCCATCCAATTGGCTAAGAGCAGCGCGCTTTTGATCCTTTGAAGTCGGAACTAAAACAAACGCCGGCCGCCCACCCCCGCCTCAACCCGCCTCCCACGCGACGGTTAAGTGCATTTCATTGACTAGGGGAATCGGCACAGTTAAAAGCTGAAATATCTGAAAAGGATGGGCAGCTCCTGGCGGCATCAGTAGCTGGAGGGTTTGAATAAACGAATATTCAGACCGTTCGTTTTGCGACTCTCTATAAGTGAATAGGGATCGCCGTGCACCGCCTCTGGCGATGGCGTCGTAATGGAATGAGAAGCGCTGGGGAATATTCAAAGGACACATCCACGACTAAAATGGAAATTTTACATTGAGGATGGTTTTTTACCTTCTTGTCCGTTTCCCAAGGGGATGAACTCGCCACCTTCCCTCCTCCACGCTATCGTGGGTTCGGGCGAGCCTGTGGCGGCGCAGCGCATACTCACGTTGGAACCTTCACGCACCACCATGTCCGTGCTGGTTGGGTAATCCAGAATGTCCGGGGGAACTGGTGAAAAATTCGTTGGAAATTCGCGTCTTTTGTGTTACTTTTAAACAGATATTCAGAGTGATTTTTTAAGAGGGAAGTTAAGTAACCAACGCCTTCAAGAAATTGTGGACTGCACTGTGAGTTAATGTGCGTTGCATGCACAACCTGAAGTTAGCGCTAGACGCATGGATCATCCTGTATGAAGTTACTTTATGATATTTACCGACGACGTCCAAATAACCGATCTGACTCTTCATTGGGTCTGTGTTGATCTGGCACATATACCAACCCCTATCCGATTCCCTCACGTCTCTGATGTGCAGGTGCCAAATTTTATGCTCGACGTGACTAACGGCGATCCTGTGGTTCTTCGTTATGACGTGGTTGTGGATTGTCAGGATTGTTTGGGTGTCGACTCTTAGCCAGGCGACCTGTAATTACATTGAGCAATTAACCCTTTAAGTTACGTTATGAATTATGGTCGCTTATTGACGACCGCCGTTAAAGGGTTAAAAATATTCTATTATTATGATGTACACTCAATAATATCGGTTTGGTCCTTCGGTTGAATAAATAGGTTTCAAGTGAATTACTTGAAATCAATTGCTTTGAAACATATTGGTTGAACAGAAGTAGGTTCAACCCCCGGTAAAATCATACCCTACATTAGGTAGTTATATTCCAGCATCATCAAGAGGTTTGCATTCTCTAATTAAACCCGATTGTTTAAAATAGGATTAAAATTGTTCCTGGAACATGAACGTGAAATGTATCCCACCCATCCTGGGAACTCAAACAGATGCAGGAATAAAACCCTCCTGCAGAGTAGCCCTCCCGACCACCTTTCTCCGGAACTCGGCGTTTTCCTCCGCGATTCTTTTAATGAATTCCACTGCGCGAGAGCTTTCATTCCCGGTTAGACTCACTCCGCCGTCAGGTAAATAAGTTTAATTTAGGGCAAACGTCCTTCCACTTTTTAAATTTACAATGGCGCTACCTGTCGACGTAAACTTCGCTCCGGCGAGAACTCTGCAAACCCTTTTTTTTAATTACGTGGCCCCTTTACCGGCTCCCTCATGGCCGTCGCCGCTTAACTCAACCTGGCAGCGCGACTTCCCAGGGAAATTGGAGAGATAAATTTAAAGAATTTAAAAGGGATGCAGACGTGTGAAAAAAAGCCAAGTCACCCACCTTGAACGTTGAGAGGTTGTTGATGCCGCACTCTATGACGGCCTCTCGGCCCAGGGGAACCGTGACGTTGCTGATGGGGCCGTTGAAGTTCGGGGAGTCTGCAGATGAAATGAAATTCGTTGGAAAATCGTCCAATCTTTTTGAGTGATACAATTTTTCGAATGATTCGAAATCTAGACCATATCATTGAGTTAAGAGTAAAGACTATATATTCGAAAGTTGGACCATATCAATGAGTAAAGAGTAAAGGCTATATATCAATAACCATATTGAACGAATGAAATTTTTATCCCCTAGAATTTATGTGCAGCTTTATACTTCAGGGAGGCTCTCAGCCCCGAACTGGCAATACGCAATGACATTTATGGCAGCCTAGACCTTTAAAATGATAATAACAACGGGGTGGGTGCCATCCACGCCGCATTAAACACGGGTTGCCATTCGGAGGTAAGTAATCCGGGCTGGAGCTTAAATGTCAATTTTCCTACCTCCGCCGCCCCCTAGACCTCCACCCATCCAAATCGAAATGGGGAGTGTCAGGCCCGATAAAGTCGAAGTCTGTGGATTATCCTGCCTACAGGATTTGGGGAAGACAGCGCTTCCGTAGCTACTTACTTTTCGGGGGAGATCTCTCAGACTTGATGGAGACAAATAGTCCAAAATCAATATTTGGAATACTCATTATTATAGGATGGGTCTAGAGATTGAACACCTAGGGCTGTGATCGGTTTTATCAAGTTTTATCATCGATATATGAAGGATTATTCATTCCATATATATCCGAATTAATGTGAATAATTTTCTCGATGAATAGATTGTTCGAATTGCCTACCTATACCATTACTGTATCACACAGCCTCGTCAACAAAATTCCTCTTCCATTTGCAGTAGTTCTAAAGCTTCAGATACAACGTCCATCAATGTTATTATACTCTTCAAAATGAGGCAATAAATTGTAGCGATGAATAGTTTAAGAATATATCAGTCGATAGCTACTAAGTTCTCAACTTATTAATACGTATTTGCTGAAACCAAAGCTAAAAACGATTCTTCCATTTACCACCACAGGCTTATCAGACTCTCCCTCAAATAATGGACGCTACCTAGCACTGTACCGACTGAACGCCGTTAACGCCACCTAGGTGACGGTTGCATTAATTGGCAAATGTAATGCTAAAATTCTCCCCTCGATTAGGATTCTACATTAACAGCTGTAGGAACAATAAAAATAACGTCAATAGAGGTTGTATTTGAGGCTTCAGTCGAGTCAACGTAACCATAAGGTCGTCAATACAACTTTCTATAGCACCTTTTTCCCAAGAACTTTCGGAATAAGTCAACGTCGCTACCATTTAACGGCCCCTCGAACGTGTCGAACTCTTCGCCCCGTAACAGGATAAGAAAGGGACGAATTAGCGCTGACGCCCCCAAATGGTGATGCATCGCGGCTCGACGCCCAGTCTCGGGGATCGGGCGTCGAGACGGATCGCGCGATCTATCACTTTGCCCGAGCGTGCCGCATCCACCCCATCCCCCCTCGGCCCAGGGGGCGCGGTATTCTGCCCGCAACAAGTACGAGATTTTCTATTTGCGAGGGCCCATTCCCTCAGTCGAGTGTAACACTTTTATCCACTTAAACTTATAACTGTGTTTCCTTTTGTTGCATTCCCGCACTGGCGCTGAGTGTTTCCCGAACAGAGGACTCGTCGACAGCCCTCCCTTATTAGATTTGGGGAAGGGTCCGCCCACGATCGAAGGGCTCCGCACTTTTGAGATTGGAGCCGTCCAGTTCCTGATCTTCCCTTTTGGCGCAGTGATTTGTCAGGATGCGTCTCGATCCCTGCGTCAAGTGATTTGGGTCGAAGGCCATCAAATCCCCACGAAAGACTAATGTAATACTTCTGTCCCCAACGCGGCTTCAAATTATGCGATCTTTTCTTGACGAGATTTTACCGTAGCGTCGCGTCGTTCGTTTCCAAAAATTGGTTTCACCAAGTCGACTTTTCTAACAAAATTCTTGTAGGTCTTCTTGTTGCTAAGCAATCTTAACTACTCACTACCAAATTTGATACTGAGTGAAATCTGATATAGTTTGACAAGTGTCATGGTTACAGCTCCAAATACAGTCATTCGAGCGGATTCTTCTGGAGACCCCGTGCGCAATATAAATACAAGCGCTCTCGCGCGTTGATTCAGTAATTGGCTCCCAGATAGAGTTGAGGGCAATTCATTGATTCAGTAGTTTACTCTCAGATAGCGTAGAGTGAAATACAGTCCGTACGAGTTTACAAGTGCAATTCTTGGTTAAAATAAATAAATCTCGTTAACCACAAAGTGAGTTGTTTTGAACATGAACCCGGAAATAAATAAAAACGATACAATAATTTTACGAGACGTAAAGTTCCATGTCCTATATCGGAATCGGATCATACACGTCTGGAATTGATCAAAGAGTGGAGAATGAATATGCTGCTACACGATTTGTCAGGCCTGATTTAATTTGATTCAGATCACCGCTTCATTACCTATTAATTAGTTGGTTACCTAAGCGATTAAGCACTATTCATGCTTACATAATGTCTGCGGTTTGTGGTTATTCCAAGGGGGTGTAAAATCATAATCAAACGTCGAATCTAACCTACCCTAAATTAGTTTTTTTTCTCAATATCTCATAAAGGTTATATACAAATATTCCACGCCTTCATAGATCACCGAATTTCACATCGCGCCCTCATCTCCCTTCGTGTTAAACCGTATGCTCCGTTTCCCTTCAATGTTGCTGAATCCCCCATTTTGGGGCAACACAATTTCAAGTCAAAGGTTCAATTGCGTGTATTTTTCAACTGCGCTCGTAAACTTTTTGCTCATCGAGAATTTATGACGTCATACGTCCGCTGTCCAGATGCGTTCGCCGGCACTTTATTGCTTGTTTTCGATGGGTACGTACTATAATAGGACTGGGTTGAACAGCCGTCCGCTGTTTATGGGGGGTCGCGATCCCGCGCCAAGGGATACCTCGCTTTTCGACGTCAATTCAAATCGGAATCGAATAATTGGCGAGACAATGGCGCGTGTGTTTTACGTTCACGCATAATTGCCCACCACATCGGGAATAATTGATTCGGAAAGCAGATCAAGTTTCAATTTCTGCTCTTGACAGCTGAATTGGCGGGGCAAATTGTGCGTGCGCAAAACAAACAAATCGTTTGGGAATCGTCTTGTGCTCTATGATTCTACATGACTAAGTGTACAATACAAAGAACAGTGAAACAGGTGAAAATGAAAATTTTACAAGTGACGTAATCGAAAAAACAACCGCAGCTGTACGAAGTGAGCCGCGCCACGCACCATCGCCAGTTCGTTCAGTTCATTCCGCGAATTTGTAACTCTGCCGAATTTTACGAACGCCTCTGCAAATTGATATCATTTTAACTTATTGGTGTGTGGCACGGCCATAGGACCCTGAGTACCAACACACTTTTTTTGTCCTAGCGCAGTGGGAAAATCCGGAATCGTTCACGAGAAAGTACAAATATATTGTACCACAGATGATTGTATGACTGTACCCACCTGAACCTCTACAAAAGTTAAATTCACCAAGAGGCCAATATGGAGCATGTCCTCTTGTGCAGCAGTGCAGCTCAAAGCGGCGTTCAATATCGATAAGTCAGATGTATATCCGCGTAATAGTCCAATATGAGGTGTTTCGTATTCAGGGTTGTACTGCTCCTGCTTTGGGAACGTGCGATCGACCACCATTCCAATTTATTCGGGCGGCTGCACCTTTGTTCCGTTTAATTCCCGACCACTCGGGCTTCGGCGGCTCGGGCCACTTTGTTAAGAACCGAAGACAAGTCGCTGGAGCAAACTTGCCAGTTCAAGTTTTAATTGAAGCATAATCCGGCCTCGTAAAAAGCTCTTATCCTATTTCGCCAGTTCGCCCCATATTCAAGTGCTTCATTAGCGATGCGAGCTAATGGAATGGGGGGCGAAACAGAGCATGGCTGGAGCGTCAACCCTCTCAGATCCGCCAACAAGGGCAGAATACATTTAATGTGCGTTGCGTTCTCGATACGACTGCGAGAAAACACAAAAGTACGTTTCGCTTATAATGTTGTTTCGTGGGCTAATTCAGAGTTTTCTAGACGACGAAAAGCAGTTTCGACAATATTTTCATCATGAACTATGTAATACCAAAGACTACGGAATATTATTTGATCGTTGGTAATACCAACTATTAGGATAATATATTAACCCTTTAATTACCTACTGGATGTTATGGATCCCGGTCGCTTATTGACGACCGCCGTAGTTAAAGGGTTAAATAAGATAGTCTCTGGTAATACTCAATGAGAACATCGCTGATAATTTTTCCCCTTATTCCTGCATGTGGTTGCAATATGTAAAGATTTGATTTTGAATGTTGTTCCCAACAATCGGGAATTGGACTTCTCGTTTACAATCGAGGATTCTCCGCACACTAAACCATCTATCGGATTTGATGTTGACGCGAATTCTCATCTGCAGAGGTGAATTCAAAGCTGTGGAAGTCAATACGGAGCGTGCGGTCCGACAACAATGGCAGTGAGGCGGCCTCAAATATTTACTTGATTGTAGTGTGTTAATTGCTACGTTTCTCCGAATGCAATTAGGCGGAAAACACGCTATGGGCTGGATCAATGGAGGCAATAGGGGCGAAGGACCACCCTTTGTTCAATTCTTGTAGTTTCCTTTCGATTGCTGAAGTCCAGCTATCGAAATAGAGCCACAGACAAATTTTTTAGGGTTCAATTATTCTTTATTTAATTGGGGTTCCTTTACCATTTAACTACAGCGGTCGTCAATAAACGACCAGGATCCATAACGTTACATTATTTCAGTAGTTGAAGGGTTAAAAAATGTACTTTGCGATGAAGTATTTTTATTTATTTAAAGCAATTGATTACACTCGCGGTCGTATCGCACAAACGCTGAGTCCAGAGTTAAGTCGCGCCACTGGCGCTAACCCACTGTGCCCTGATATGCCGCATGCACTTTCAGAACGTTCCAGTCTAAGCGCTCGAACTTGCCGAATTTGTCTTACGATTCCTAATCCCATGCTGCTGTCTATCGTCCGTAAAAGTATCTTAAGAGGGCTCGATACTTCCTGTAAAATGTATTCCCGTTTTGTGGTCATAGAGTTGATATTTTCAAAAAAAGTTTCGTATAAAACTTTCTTATTATTATTGTCGCTATTCACGCAGGACCATGGTTGTTTTTTCAACAATTTTTCTACCCTAGTTTTTTGTTTTTATTTTTGAAATGGACACAAAAGCAATCGTGCCTATTCCTCAACGAGGGGACATCGGTCGTACGATATTAAAGCACCGGGCATTCGATGACGCATCCGCAGACATTTGTAATATCGAGGAAGAGCGCGACTTGTCATCCCTCCGGCAAGATTTATCGACCTCAGGCGGCGGTGATGGCGGGTTGCATCAGAATTACAATTTCTCGTCGACAGTAATGAATCACGCCGCCACTGACTAGCGCCGCCGCTGGCAGCGCACTCTCGCGGGCAAAAAGACAGCTGCCGCGCCGTCATCAATACGTTCATATTTCTTGGCGGTCGATAAATCATCATTTTTGGTTCTCGTTTTGCGAATATGCATTTTCGTGATAGGTTATTAATGGGTGTCGCGGGAAATGCGTGGTCGTTTGGGGATTACGGCTGACTCTTCAGATAGATGTCCCGCCAGTCGATGTGGCAATGCTACGTTGAGCAAATCGTAACTTTGGGATAAACATGGGGATCATCTAACTACATAGAAGCCTGCGCTTTCAAGTTTTCCAATTACTTGATATGTTGTTTTGGCCTGGTTTAGATTCAATGAATGCCTACACAGACTGGTCCCAAAACTATTGGGTCGTTACTTAAATTCGTTCGTATTTCAATTTGTATTTCATTAAGTAAATAATATAAGAAAACCGAACGAACTTATGTTTCTATCCGACGACTAACTCAATGACATTAGTCTGGAAACTGGAGTCACCTTAATATCCTTATGATTCCACCAGATTACGATTCTCATGATTCCACCCCCGGAAACTCTGACGGACTGTTGAGGTGCCGTGGGAGTCACCAACTCCGCCCAAAGGTTATTTTATAAATTGGACTGGTTAAATATTCACGTTACTCGCGGAAGCGAAACGGCCCAACTTTTCCGCTCGAAAACCTCACCAACCGCCAGTCCAAGTCGGCGGGGGATGCCTTTCCTTACTGTTTATTAGCCAAGTCGAGGAAATTTCCTGCACATCGACCAGGAAAGTTGTCAAAGTCGTAAAGAGCGCGAGAACATGGCGTCTCGACGCGCTGCTAGCAAACAGGTGTCATAAAGCGGGCTTACGTTGCAATCTCTCGAGCGGGCGCTGGGGGAGGGGGCGGATGGGGGAGGAATGATGGACTGTAACGTGTTGCTTAGATCAGTTCTTTTTCGGGGCAGTACTTTACCGCTCCGGCAACAATAAGAAAGGAGTCTTATCCGTCACAGGCGTCGGCGTCGCCCTTAAATAACTCGCGGTGCGTGAGGGCCCACAGGAAGCGCCCTCCTAGTTAGGGGAGTGTTTTCGCCGAGGGATAACGATGCCAGGCCGCGCTCGAATCAATATTCTCGCATGATTTGTGCGATAGGCATCTTAATTGTACTGGAATCGCTGAAATACGTCAATTAGGGAGCAATCGATTGTGGAGTCGGGTCGGGATGAAAGCGTTTTATAATGGGGCCGGCTTTAATAGAAGTACGTTTTACCATGGACTAATGTTCGGGAATGATTGGCAGATTTATGCATTGAATTCGTTTGTAATAGCCCAGTTATGATAGACAATACATATTTTTAACTTTGGAACAATTCACATGGAGCTGAAATTTGCAACAGACATCAAGGTTCATCCGATTCTGCGAATTCTTTGAAACTTGTACTAAATGCAACGTTTATCTTCTACCTATATCATATTAAAATTGCAAAGAGCCCAGCGGCACAGTTTTCGAGATAATAATTCTCAAACTTCATCATTTTAACGTTGCGCCTTATGGAGGGGTCGTTTTAAAACGTTTTAGTTCATGGCGCCAATACTGAATTTAAGATATTTAACGAAAACGAGTATGTTGTATTGATAAGCAATAATAATAATATGCCACAACCCCCAAAACGACTAGCCGTACCGTTATCAAGTTATGATCTATAATAGTTCGCAGTTTGGAGGAAATTTCTAAGCGGACGGAGCGCACTGGACTCTCACATGCTGAAATTGTTAAGCATATTGTACCGTACGAACCACCTTAAACGTACCACTATCGGTAAAATGTCAAAAATTCTCAACGGTTTTATCAATTCTGGGCATGAAAGGTGATTTAAATATTGTACCTACTCCAATTGCATTTGTGAGTAATATAGCGTCACATCCGCGGTTACATTAGGGCATGCAATCCCAGAAAGGAGAATGTATAACGTAATCAACGTAAATGGGGCGGTGGTGGTGAGGCGATCCCCCGCATAAAATGACACCACTATGCGAGCAGGCGCGAGTTAACGAACTCCCCAGATTTAAAACTCAGACCAGACTCGAAAAGGAAAGGGTAATATCCGAGCGTCAAGTTTCAACCGCAAAGATAACTTTTAAATTGGGTATGCGGCCGTAAAGAAAACTTACATTCGACGTTGGTCGAGGTTATTCCCTTTAGGTTTCCACCATTATTTCATTGTAAATTCTTTATTATTGCGTGACTTATGAGTGTTTTGGTTATTATTATTATAAACCTGCGTGAATAACCATTCGGAGTTGATTATAAAAATCTGCACAATTAATTAAGTTTATATTAATTACTCCTAATAATTTCAGTAATAGCTGTAATGTAATTCAATATTCATTCCAGTAATCCGTGATTAATTTGCGTAATTATTTTTCAGCTCACATTATTTTTACATGGCATTTTCATACCCTGAGTAAAGTCTACTACATTCGTGTCCGCCCGTCATTATCCTGCCGCGAAACTAATTTTCATGATAACAATGCGTCCTTGTTATAATCCCATCTATTTTGGGCTGAATTCTGTCTGATTACAAAGTGAACTGCAAGACTTACCAGAAATGTACTTGAAGCTCACAGTTGGACGTAGCGCAAGCTTTTCAAATATGCATTGAGGATCACGTGAATTGTGCCATTTCTGGGATGCGCATTCAATTTCCGGAGGTTATTTTAAGTCAGGAAGCTATTTTCCTCTTTACACTGTCGGTCTTATTTGATTCGGGGAACTTCAAAGTATACGCATATGTAATTTCCGACAGGTTTATCTCGTTATGATGTAGGATGTATTATGACAAAGATGTTGACTATTCGATAGATATTTTGTCACCAATTCAATCGATTGCGTTTTAGTATTCAAATCGGAAAATCTAAATTGGTTATGTAAAGTTAGAATCACTCTCCTGACAAAAACCAATGATTTCTCGCCTAGATTTACAAGCGGGCGTAACTTCCATCAAGGAAACTAGTGAAGATTCCGTGGGACCCCGAGGGACCGAGGTCAGGAAGGGTGGCTTTTCGGGGGTGCGGGTCTCAAGAGCGGTTAGGGTGTAGGGTTCGGCACGAGGCGATAACATTGTCTGGTTCCCGAGGGGGTGACGTAGTGATCCGTAGCTGACCACAGCAAGACTCGGGGTGCCGATATCGCACATAACAATCACGTTGGCTCTGTCCTGGCGGGAGCGATCAAGTTGGCGGGTGGGTTGGTTTGCATCATAGGCCACTTGACAGTTAAACCGAATTGTGGCAATTCCTGATCCGTGGGAATAGGAAATCGAAAGTGTCGGATCCGTGACTGAGGCAGTTTGTTCCGCACAGCCAATCGACCGTCCGCCGTCCCTTTGGGATTCCAGTCCGTACTTTTTGTCCTCTCAAGTCCTTCCGCAAGGAGGAAATTGAGATGTGAAGGTGAATCGGAAGAACTTGTATGACCAAATTTTGAAGAATAGCCAATAGGATTGAAAATTTTGCGCAAAATCCCACTTAGGGAAAAATTGGGTGCAGGGCGGAATTATAGCTCGTATATTCTAATGGAAATTGGAGAGTATTGTGTGATCGGTATAGTTTGTCGCCAAGTTGAATTTCCCGCTCAGACTTCAGTTGGTACTCCTGACAAAAAAATTAAAACCATAGTAACTTTTAGCGATAAACTATTATTGACAGCAAAGGTTGAAATTGATGTGTTTTGAAAACGAACCTTGAATGCGGAATGTAGCAGCAATAATAGAGGTGGTGACGAGCACAGAAGAAACGGTCCGCCCTTCAAATTGAAACCCCCTATTATTGCGTCTCCAAAAGGATCAACGTGTCTTTCCACCCTCAAAAAATTCGGCCCCTCAATTTGATGCATGATCCCGGCGAAGGCCCGCCGAATCGAAGGCGGAGGGAAGTTTCCTCCGCAGCCATAAATCTCCAACTTCCAGGCGATTCCTCAGAGGAAAATGCCGCAGAGATTAATTGGTTAAAAATATATTTCGCGCGAGCCTTTGTCTCTGCTCCCCCCGGGCCGAACGGGGGGGATGAAACAAAAAAAAATGCCCCGTGGGGCGAGAGCCGCCGTAAAACGTCCATAAATGACGTAGCGGGCGTGGGACCGAATCGATTGTGTTGCTATACTTCGCGCAACAGTGCCGTGGAGGTTGTTTGCAGGCACTCAGGTTTTTCCACCTCCTCGATTTCGGACGCCCGGCAAACGTACTCTGTTTGCTTTGCATCACAAAACTGAGGGGGTTGTGTCTTTGGGGCCGGCGCGGAGAGAGGCTCCTTAAACCCGCCAATATGCTCAAGAACCCGCAAAACGGGGCTCTTCGTGTTGTGCGAGCATTAGACCGTAATGGACATCAAAGACGCGGCCTCATCCTTCAAGGATTTAGAGGCTTCGCCGTCGATAAATTGGAGGGCGCTCGATGGTTCAGGGGGGATAATTGTTAGTGCCCTCGAAATCGTGAATAGTTAATTTCGGAGGGTGATGGGGGTGATGGTGCGAAAAGTTGCGGTGTTACCCAACAAAGACGTGGATAACATTGTTTATGTGAACAAATCGTAATATTTTGGGATATCACTTAATATTTCCAATTAGAAGTATGCAGGTACTTCCAATTGAAAATATTGTCTTGAGTGATATTGTCTTGAATTTGGTTGTTAGTAAAATTCAAGTGCGATTCTATAGCGCCCCATGATCGCCAGACATGCGTATCAGGACAAACAATACAGACCTCACAGTCCACACTTGCCGCTGAGAAAAAGCTGCGCGCTTTAGACTAACCCTTCTACTACCTGCGCTAGATTCAAGGTCACCGGCAAAATCCGGCTGTGAAGACTGTACCTACTATTTAAAGAATTATTTAAGAGATTAAAAACAATACGAAAAAATATGGTAACTATATTGTAAACCAAGAGAAACATACTAGTTATGAAGGAAGCACGAAGTGCTGCGAGATGCCGGTATGCATGCATGAAAAGCACTGGAGACTCATCGTAGCCTATTTGCCTTGGTCCTCTGAACGTCGCCAGCTAAACGCAGGTTCTTGTGGTGTAGAGAACTCAAAATTAATAGAATTTACGGGAATACCGGAACGCAAGATGTTGAAATATTGCCTGAGGGGGGAACCCTTTACGCATTTCACTTGGAAAGTAGTTCCTCCACCTGCAATTTTAATTTGTGCCAGCGCCTCCTAGCGTCGAACCGGGCTAATTTCACACAAAACGGACGTTTTAATTAAACATTTGGAAAACGAACGTTGGAAGTGGGGATCGGAAAAAGAGGAAACGGATGACAGCCGTTGGCGTCTGAGACTGCATAAGTTATACAACTTGAGATTTTATTAAGTGTGCGGAGCGCGAGGCTGTGCGGGGCGGGGTCCCGGAAATTTTCTCAGCTCCCTGTTTGCGTCGATTTGCATTATTTTGCATTTTTGCACGCCGGAAAATTAATTTCGAGTGCGGGCTGGATTGCCACTCCGCGAGGAGTCGACAGGCCGTTTAGGGTGAAGGGGGAGGATTTTTCACGGCGGAAATTTCCGATGCGAAGTGTAAAGCAAGCTTTCGAAGTTCTGTGGAACCCGCATCGGATGGGAATTGCCCTCCGAACTTTTATCCCGAAAGCAAACAAGAGCTTGAGTTAGGGATTCTTGTTCAATTAATTTAGGGGTGGAGCAGTCGACACGACCTCTGCATTACACTACATTCAATCCGCTGGCGCTGGCGAATCGAGGGGTTGGCTTGGGGAGTTGGGATTTGAACAACAGGTTTGTGGATATTCGGGAGAACCGAAATAACAAGGAGAAAAGTGAATAACAATGGCGCGGGTCGATTGTGAAAACATTATCCTCCCTCCCTGGGCTATATTTCCGATAATGCCTTTTCAGGTCGATCACTTCGCAGCCTCAGATTTCCCTTTGTCGTTTCCGCGAAAGCTCCGAGCAATTTGCTCGGCAACCGTGACGCCCAACACATATGTAAATGTATCTCCCCCACGAACAGTTTATATAAATTGCGCCGGCGTAACAGGACGTTTATTGTGAGGCGACCGTTATTAATTGCGGCCTTTACGCCGCATTACCTCGCGTAATGAAATTTTTCCCCTGATTCGCTTCCTGATAACAGGTGCGGAATTGCCTTCGGATCCCATGGTAATTGTGGGGAGAAAGGAAGAAATTCGCCTCTCTGAACTGCGTCGCCAAGTAATGCGATACATCTGTTCGTCAGACAAAACATTTTCAATTGAGTTTAGTTCAAAGGGCGCCACTTTATTCCCCGCCATCGTTTCCTTTTGCTTGAATTTCCAGGCGCTCAGGCGAAAGTAAGAGCTACAACGCCGAATTTTCTCCGGAGTAGTCCGCGGCTTAGTTGTCCGAATGAAATTATCGAAGAATCCCTTTGTCGAAGCACTTGTTGGATCAGAGGCTTGGAGACGTTTTATTCCCAATAAAACGATTCCATCCCCTTCCTCAAGTGTTAAGTGATTGAAGAGTTTAGATTTTTAAGAGATTATGATTCTTATGGGGATGACCTGATCTTTTTAATTCGTAAGACCATTGAATAAACAGTACTGTTTATTCTGTGATAATACACACTGAATTATTTTGTGCACACCTCTACGCACTGCTAGCGCATGCGCCCGGTTGAGTCGCGAGACTGGGGACGACGATCTGTAGCATATTTCGTATAAGTTACAAGTCGACAAGTGACAAGTCTAGCTACGAAATCATTAATTATAAATTCAGTTCAATTAAACAAAATGTATTTTTAACAGTTGTCTGGCAAGTCTTCAACTGAAAAACTTGACAGAACAAACCTCGGTCATTAACTTAACCTCGAATTTAACGAAATAAACAGACCAAATCTCAAAGTAGGGTTCCGTTTGGACAAATTTACTCAGAGGTCGAATGTTTGTCCAACTATTTCCCCCCAACAAAATTCGAACCCTGTGCATGTTTCCACCTCACAAGAGAAATGTTTCCCCACTTGGAACCTCTTCGCCGGCGGGATGTATGGGAAGGAACACCTTGGAAGCGATACAGCTGCCAAAATGTACACCTCGAGGGGGCCCGGAAAAGTCTTTTGGGCCGATACAACACGTAATCGCATTTCCAACTCCGAGCGAGGGAAGGGCCGAATTTCAAAGGGCTTCCGCCCCCTTTACGACGGTCCCCCACCCTGTTTATCGAAATCGATCGGTTTCGGGGCGGGCGAAGTTTGTTAATTACAAGCGTTCACTGGTTTTTGGCGGATCATGGCAAACAAGCACTCGACGTACGTTCGTGATGGCTTTTTGATTGGAGAAAAGTCCGCCCTCTCTCTTCACCCTAAAACTGACATGTTAACCCTTTCACTGCTAACGCTGTAGGTATGTAAGTTTAATGGACCAACTGCTTAAGACCCCCTTCGGGGGGTGTGAACCCGTGAGGGGGCAGTCGAAGCAACCGCTGCTGGCTATCAGTTATGATAAAGCCGTAATCCTCCGACGCGTCTTGGCCGCGACACCCTGTATACAGCGTTAGCAGTTAAAGGGTTTGAATCATGAAAAATTCTCGGATTAAATTGATTCTGATGGATCGTCTTTTGGGGATCTTCTACAAGGTCTTGTGGAATCCAGCCCGAATGAATGCAGTAAAACAAGTGTAAGTGGTCCTTCGAGCACCTAGATGTGTAGCGTGCGCATGCAGTGGAAACGGAGAAAACGGGGAAGCAAGCAATATCCCCGGCCAAATTGCCTCCGCATTTTGACCGTTATTTACTCGCCGGGGCATTTTTAATATGGAGAAACTGAAATATTATGTACGTAAGCTTGCATACTTTGCAATTTTATTCGCCCCGAGGTATTGCCAGGTGGTTTTAACAGGGAATGTCTTGAATCTGTTCCAACTCGGAGAGCGAGCTTTGGAACACGTGTCATAAAATATTTTGTGGGACGCGAGGAGTGTCTTTGTTCTATTATATCGCACTTTATTTCACCGGTCTTTCAGTGTGCGGTCCCATTTTTCTGAGCACCATCATTCTATCATACTTTTACCATTATTCATTTTTATCTAACTATTTTATTGCAATTGCAATTTTTATTCGATCAAATTTTCAATCCATCACCTTATTTAAAATTCTATCAATCTCTCAACTTCCACTATCCACTATCATTGACTGTCATCTACCATAATTTTCACTATGGTTTTCGAAAGCAATTTGAAAGGAATGTATGTGTGTTAACTATAGTTTTCAAAACCAATTTGACAAAAATGTATCGTTATCATTCTCAATTCAACAATTTCGAGTCACTGCTTACTTGTGCAAACCTTGGACAATTTTTATACGAGAGCAACTTTCCATCCGCAACCTTGGCCTTAACCCCTTCATCTCAGTCAACTTCGCCCCTAGTTTAATTCAATTTACCCTGTCTCGAGGAAACTGCGGAAGAATACACGCAAAGAAATTCCTGCAAGGGCTCTCTCTCTAGACAGGAAGTGAGCGCCAGCAGTTACACAACAAACCAGGTGCAAGAAATTCCCTCTCGTCTGCTGAGATTGCGGACTTTCCCGTTACAATCCGAAGCCTGGCATCTGCCCCGGGCCATATCAAATAGCAAAAATAAAGGGGAAAACGTGGAAGGAAAAAACGCGGAGTAATCTCGGCACGCCCTAGGCGTCCTCCGTGCAGAAATGCTAAAGAAACGGCCTTGCTCCTCTTCCCTTGGTGTCAGACCGTCTTCCCTTGAACCCTCCACGACCAGCTGCAACCCCTTGCCTTCCACCAATTACCGCAGGATGAGCAAGGGGTTGCGAGGGGTCTTTTCCCGTTTTAATCATCGCCCGGCGACTGGTCGGTTAATAAACAGAGCGGTTGCATGCTGGGAGGCGGTTTGTTTTGCAGCCAGGTTTTAACAGCGCCCGATTAGAGGGTTGCAGTTTGGTAAATTTACGTTACGGGTACGAAATGTTTGGGTGTTCTTGCGGGATGAGCGCCCGAGCCGCTGGCTGGTGTTTTGCACTCGCTTTAGTTTGGCATTTCATTAACTGCGCAATTGGGGATTTCCTGCTGAAAGTTCGCATGCCCATTAGAGTTTGGTATGAGTTGTGCCAGGGCTCCTCTCTGTTTTGAGGTGATTTATCCGATTTTGCGAATATTTAAGAATTCTTTGAAACTTGTACAAAATGCAACGTTATTCTTCTACCTATATCATACTAAAATTGCAAGGAGCCCAGCAGCACTGTTTTCGAGATAATAATTCTTCGGCCAGCTCAATTGAGTGAATTATTAATAAATTATTATTTGATAATTCTCAAACTTTATCATTTTAACATTGCGCCTTATGGAAGAGGTCGTTTTAAAATGTTTATGGCACCAATACCACATTTAAAATATTTATTCAATTCCATGACAAATAATACTCCAGCTCTCCCCCTCTAGAAAAGTTATTATATTGTGTCTTGATGCGATTTTTTGGGAAAATATTACAGAAGAATTAATTGAGGTTTATACGTCCATAAAACAATAAAATGTAATACAGGTATTGTCCAAAATGTAGGCGTAATGGAACAACTATTAACATTGTGTATACACAGAGACTTGAGTTATTCTTTCATTTAGTAGATTCTCCAGATATTATTTAAAAATTCTAAAAATCTGCATAATATCCCATGATTCCAGCTTGTACCATTTTCATGAAACCCTTCAAACAATTGCACAAGCTGTTGAAGTGTCCAAATCACCAAAAGGCAAAGCACAGAAGGAAAAGTAAAATTTCCAACTAAATGAAAATCGATGTAAAACAGACACCGAAATTTTCAGGAAAAAAAACGAAACACTGCCCTCACTGAACAAACACCATGCACCAAAGTACATTTAATGTATGAGCAAACACAAAATCAATTAGGACACAATGTGTGGCCAAGTTGGGTGCTGATTTGGTGGACTGCCAAATGAGGCGAATGACTGTCAACAAACACGCAACCCTAAATGCGAGTTGCATTGCTGAAGTGCCCCTCAAACTTTAAAGCAAAAGTATACCTAGCTATTGAACAGAAGTAATTGTACTATTATTATCGAGTTGATTCCAAAACATATCCTGAAGACTTAGATTTGTCTTAGGAAATTAACAATCTTAATTCTAGCAGCAATGCATCAGTGTTGTGCGCGACAATCAAAAGAGATAAATCGCGTCGGTCCGCTCCCCATTAAGTGGATTGGAGCGAGTGTGTAAAATAAAACATGCGACGCTTTGCATAGGATTAATTGGGTGGAGAATAGGGCAATTAGCGTCTCTGTTAGCGTGACCATTTTGCAAGGCTTTCGACGCGGTGGGCCGCCGCCCCCCGCCCCAATGCTGAGTACACACGTTGGAAAGTCGAATGAACCTGCATGACGACTCAATGCTTTCATATTTACGGCTGGCGTTACCCCATCACAATTTGATGGGTCGTTAATGAAGTGTAGAGGGTTTATTGTGCCGCTGCATGCACCCCCAAGAACAATTAGCTCCTGGTCGATACGATAGGCACCTATCTTCACGTCACTTTTCCATAGGTCAATACTGTGACAATAATTTTTTCGTACCAACGGAACGTGAGAATTTGATCGTCCGCTTGAAAAATATTTGTTAATTACACCAACTAACCGGAAACATCGATTTAATTCCCTCCATGGAGGTATGAGTATTAATTTGGCGATATTGCTACATTTTTGTCCGGTTCTGTGCCACATGTACGCGCGTTACTGAAAAATGCACGCGCGTTACGGAAAATGCACGCAATCAATTCAAAGAGCATTGCAATTCAACGGTATTGCTTTTCAATCGGATTCCCTCATATCGCGCCATCCGCATTTCGACGCACACAGGACCCGGCATTAGAGTGGCAGTGGTGTTTTTTACAGATTACTTATAAATCGATTTCGGATCTATTGTTTCAGAGGAGTAGCTCCGTTTTCATACGGTAATTGGCAATGGAAACTGCTACATAAAAGGGAAACGGTAGAATCGTGGGATGGTAGTTTTTCGTTTTGGATTTCATATTGAATTCTGGTTCAATTTGCCCCTTGTCGTATGCACTGCCAAATTCCTTTTGCTGACCGATATTGGCAAAACACATTCAACTTTTGATAATTCATAGTGGTTCGCACCAACTTTATGTTCACTTCAAGCTAGGCGGTCCTCCAGAAACGTCCTATACTAAAACATTCTAATGTTCCCGAGTCTATACGCCTCGAGTATTCTAGCCCAATCCGCTGAGCTTTCCGGACGAGATGATGTCACGCCGCGTCTCTGCACAAGCTGCACCTGCCCGGCGGCATAAGAAACTCTTGAACGATCATGCATCACGCCTTTATCTGAGGCGACTGTTTCGCTCGCTCTCGCTTGCAACAATATAAAAATGTTAGTGTAAATAGTCATTAAAGACCAAAGACAATATATTCACGTTTCTGAAACACACATTCAGACGGAGATTGTTGTCTATGTAGAGTAAATTTGACTTGCATTGCATGGATGGAAATGCAAGGAGTTATACGCGCAAAGTCAAAGTCGAGTTCCCTCAGGAAGAGGGCGCAATAAAGTGCGAGAGGGCGCATGATAAATCGACAAGTCCACAGTAAAAATTGGACGAGGGCAAAGCGATTTTTTTTCTCCTATTTAGGGAGGCATAAGTGGAAGAATATTCAGGTCGAATGGAGGGCGAAAGTGTACACACGAGTAAAAAAGTCCATTTCCAAGTTCGATTCGCTCCCTTTGAAATATCGTGCCCCACGGGTCCCAAGACGCTTTTGAAGCGTAGTGCCCGGGCGAAGAGTGCGGGAGAAAGGATGTTTCGAAAATTTCCCTTTACCTCCGATATTCGTTAGCTCTCGCCGAGAAAGATGAGCCTTGAATATGGGGGAAGAGTCCGATTTGTCAAGGAACATCTCCAGAATCCCAGGTGAGTGCGCGATAGGAATCGGACTGCCTAAGTGGATTATTTGTATCGGTTGTCGATGCCTGGAGGTTGGGCGCACAAGAGGCTTGTTCGCATCCGCTCTGACCGGAGCGGCTCAGCATGGGCAACTTTGGTGCTTTGGTGCAGGTATTTAGATTCACGACAATGGGTATTGTGAATAAACCAGTAGCAATTGCTTTTAGCATTCAATTTATAATGTAAGAATGAATGAATTAATAAATTAAAAAGACGAAAGCTGATGGACAGTCTGCTATCTCAGTGTTAGTACATCCACCGGAAATTAAAACCAAAAAAAAGCCAGTACTCAAATTGCAAAAGGGAAAATCACGTAAATGCTATGCAACATCTAGCGTATTTTTATGGCGTTAGCTAATGCGCTAGTAACTCCTTGATCTGCTAAACCCAGATGAGCTATGCGAATGCGAAGCCCTCTAGTGTGTGTCGAGCCTAAAAGGAGATGAACCCTTAAAATGCACGTTGGAGTCCTGTGGATGCAATAAACGGAAAATGAAATAAGTTTGTTGTGGTTCGCGGTGAATTTGTTTTGGGGCGCTCTGAAGTTTGCAGTGTGTGCTTCACCTGTTAACTCGCTTGGCGCTTTCCACCTCATTCCTATTAAAGCAAGAGTGGTTAAGTTGTAATTAGAATCCCAAATTTCGTGGACTAGCTGACGCGTGGGAGTGCCTTATCGAACGGGCGAATGTAAATCGAACCCTATTAAAAATGAAAGCCGTCTGACCTTCGACGGACTGCCCCTCCCCCTGACTTTCTCCCCCACCACCTAGTCCACCACCCATCCTCTCACACCACCCCCATCATTCCTCCCCTCTTGCCCCTCTAGCGGTTGCACACTAATAAAGCGGTATATGGGAGTTGCGTGCCCCGTTGATAAAGTTCCGATAAACCGTTATGTGTTTGACGTTTAAATTACCCACCCACCATTGGCGGACGACCACGACGGCCATTAGCCCTAGGATAGTATTTTTCCCGTAGCAGCGCGCAACGCTATCGTCGCCATTCCCACAATGCAAGTGCCTTTCGCGAACGCCACCTATTGATAAGTGAACACGCCACCTGTACTTTGAGGGAGCCGCTATAAAACCACTCCTCCCTTGACGGAAATTCAAAAGACGCGGTTGATCAAGGCTAAGATTGAATGTATTATAGAGACTTTTCTTTTTGTCTTCGATTGATCGCCTTTGTTTGTGTGCGCCTCGTTATTACCCCCACCGGCATTTGATAACCGGGACACCTGTATCTGTGATTGAGACATATTGTGCATTATCAAAGGTAGAGGTAAATGTGTCAATCCGAGGCAGAGCAGTTCATCTGCCTCTGAAGCAAACATTGTTTATCCGCGATCGAGGCATAGATGTTTGACTGTGACCGGGGCAATAGTGCACTGATTAATTGGCGTATATTTCGGACCGTGACATCACGGGCCATTCCCGATCCGTATTTACCCTACTCGAATATAAACTGGATGCGGATTAGACAGGATATTGTTTCGACCTGTCAATTTGCATCAATCTTCATTAGGCAGGGGGACACTACTCCGGACTAACAGCCCGTACAGCCTCTATTTCCCGTTTGTGTGCGGATCCCCTTGGGTTAACAATATTGGTGATTCATCCCCCCGATAGGGGATGACCGAACGCAACAATCGTGTACACACAGTGTTGGCGGTTTTGCTGTAATCGAGTGCCTTTGGGTGATGTGTTTGGTGCGCTGCACCTGTAGCTATCAAAGGGCAACTCGCGGAGACAAAATTTTAGGGAGAGTATGTTAACTTAACATGCAGCTTCATTGTCGTGAAATTAATTGGATATACGTGTGTTCTTGTATCGGGAATATTGAACCATTTCTAACAAAAGAATAATAAAAAAATCTTTAATTTGTGACCTGTATCGGCCAGTCCAGTTGATAAATTATTATTTACATCTTTAAAAAATTCACGTTTAATTTTATTAATTGAACGTTTATTGTGCAATGGAACAAATAAAATGTGTGAATCGGACACAGGGGTAGTGTCGAACAATTCATAACTTTGCGCTTAAAAATGCAGCGTGGGGTAAGAAGGAGAGGACAACCACAAGTGCTTCAAAAAGTGTCAGCTTGAAAAATATGAAACTCAGATTACAAGGGTGATAGACGACCCTAAAAAAGATCCCTTCTCTGGACCGGTTTGCCATGCTGGCAGCATTTTTCTCGGACTAGGTCGTGGCGTGACGTTTTTGAGGAGGAAAAAGAGGAAGGACGCTTTTCCTGGTTTATTTTGAATTTGCTATGTACGTGAGGGGCACGTCCTGCGCCTGTAACGAAGTCAATTTGTCGATGATTTAGCTCGTTGGTGTTTCTTGATTTTCAGCGGCGACTGGACGAATTTTTTGCCAATTAGCAAAAATGGCGACTGGGGACTGCGAAAGCTGGACCTCCCCTTTCCATAAATAAACAAAACGAGCTGTGGTTGAAAATCCCAAGTGATTGGTTATCAAATACATCTGTATTGCTTCTGCGGTTGATATAATACAACACGGATTCAGTCAACGATTACACTGAGATTATACGGCCAATTTAGGTAAGTGCTAAAATTGCAACAGTATGCTTCAACATTTGAGCCACTATTTTAACACGTTCGCTACCAGCGATTTTTCCAGCAAGGCTTTTTAGTTTGTTGCGCTTGATAGCGAACGTGTTAAAAATCACTATTTTTGAAGATGTTGTGATTTAAAATAAAATGAAATTAAGAAACAAAAATTGCTTAATAATGAGAGGATTTGGTGTCAGCGTCACGCACCATCTCAAAATACAGGTCGGAGCTTAATATTGTGATGAACCTCCGTTCAAGTAAATATGAATGTCGAGATGGGCCGCGACCCTAAAACTCCCTGCGCCCTTATGAAACCGGGATGACAAAGCGAGGGGGCGAAAATTACCCAAACGGACCGTCACGTCGTGTATTTCGAGCGAATAATTATCAAAGGAGACCTAAAACTCAGTGCTTCCCGTCTCATTTCCTCGAAATAATTATGAGTTAATGTATCACCGGCCGAATTAATAAACATTGCGAATAACGATTGTTTATGAATTGCGCTCCAATTAGCATGGCCCTCTCCTCCTCGTGGACGCAACCCCTGTAATTAGGGACGGACTCCATTAAAATCCGCAGGTCCGGATCGGGACGTGTAGGTATCGCATGCGAATTGTTCGAATCCACGAATGTAATATCCCGTGGGATTTAGTTGGGCAATTTCCAGAGCAGGGATAACATTTACTTTAAGTGGCAAAACTTCATAAACGAAGACCGTAATGTGTTCGCGTAGCAGTGGGAATGGGATTTTCAGAAGTGAACGCTTATGAAAACAAGGAAGAACGTTTGATTCGTTGAAACACGTTGTTTGTTATCACACTCCTTAGAATAACGTTTTTCTATAGTGTTGTGTTTGATCTTCATTTAATAATAATAATATTTATTACTTACATAAATCATACAATTCTAATGTTGTTGTTATTGCCAAGTAAACGCATTCAACGTGTTTAGAGGAGGATACTTCTTTTGGATATGAGATACCGAAATAAAATGAATAAAAATTAATGATTGTGGAGGGACTCCTCATTTTTGCCAGAATATAATGCGACATGAAAACATGAATAACTCAACTTTGTTTTGATTGTTTTCGGTCCGCGTTCGCCGGTGTCCAGCGGAATTGTGCTCCAGTCCGGTCCTTTTCAGCGAAAACTCGGCCATCGGGCAACTGATAGGCGTTTCAAAACTACATCGGATGTAATTTAATCAGCATACGCAGACTGGCCGGGCCATTGAAATTAATTTCCAGGCGGTGGCAACAATCTGCGTTTTCCACGCGAATTGTACCGGGCCAGCGAGGACAAATGGGCGCCCGTTCGGCCGGCCGAAGTCGTCATCGTCGGCCGCGTGACAAACTGTTTTCGGACTCAATTAGGCCGGCAATTAATTGCAGGACAGACGAGAGCCGCTCACCGCCCGAATTAACAATGATGTTCACGGGGATTTACGGTCGATTAGGCCGGAAATTTATGCGGGACTGAATGACAGGCCGAGGGTTGCTTGGGAAGAGTACAGCAAACTGTGATTCGATAGCCAGTCGGTGATAAAAATGAGGATTGAATTATTTCGTGGCTAAAAGTAAAATAAATTCACGTTATTAACAGTGGATCGATACACTGACTCTGGGTATAAAGTAATATGTTAAGGCTCCTCAGGAACAATATTAGTGGAGGCGCGATTTCCATATAGCATAATGATTCTGGTTAGAAACCTCATGTTTGCCCTCCATAACTCATCCAATGCTTCTGCAGTGGCTGGGATATGTTTGGTTAGGTCCTACTAATCCATTGCCTCAATTATTTTTTTGTGTGCGAAACCACATAAATCAAGAATTACTCTTGATTTTGGTTTGTTTACTGTACTTTATTGTCTATATTCAATGCCCTTGCCTCGACATATTATCCCCTGTTTTGCTCCATAGAGAACTTTTCTAATGGCAAAACCTTCAGTATTGATCGGCTAATGAATCGGGATGTGGAAAAATTCTAGTCAATCAAAACTCATCAAATTTGATGAGTAATTTCAAATTGGTACTAAACCATTTTAAATTAGTACTAAAAGGTTTCGTATTGTGAATAAACAATTCCAAATTGGAACTACACAGTTTGGTATTAGAAACAAAGAAATCTTCTTGTTTTTATCTGCTTCAATTTTTTTTTAGTAATCTATTTTTGACTTCTCAATTTGAAATTTTTTATTCCCAATTTGAAGTTGTTTCGAGGGTATAGTTTTTCCAACACTTCGGCTTAAAAATTCGATATTCACTGGACTCAATTTAGAACGTATACTTTTAAAAAATGTCACAAAAATTACCAAACGAAATTAAATCGTTACCCCACACTTTAAAACAGTTAAGGCACAATTTCAATTCTGAAACTCATACCTACGAGTATATAGAGAAGGTACACAACAATAGAATCGAGACGCAATCAATCAAATAGGTAATCATTCAACTCATAACAAGGTAGGAATTCAAATGCGGGTGCAAAAATAGACCCTGCGTTCTCAATAGCAACGACAGTGACAAGAAGAAAAATCAATTACAGAAAAATGCCCTCCTCGATTTGAATCCGCACTCGGCGTGACTATCTCCAAGTAGACATCGCAACTTGTCTGAAACTTCCCCCCAATTTCCAACTTCTAATCGAAGAAAAAGTATCGGTTACTCACCCCCGGTCAGGTCAACCCCCGCATGCGAGCTAGACAGGAAGGCGACGGTGGCGATCACGAGGGCGCATCGAGGGCGATTTCCGGTCGCCATGTGCATCGGAGTGGGCCGCGTGTCGCATGCCGACTGACAGGAGCGTCCCGACGCGTCGCGGGCCCTTAGAATATTCGGCCGGAGGGTAGGGGGTCGGAGAGGCGCGCTTGCGCTAATGGCCATGACCAACGCAACACAAAGATGTATTGCGAGATGGGCGCAGGTAGGAGAAAAAAGCGCGCCCTCGGTTACGTCGACAAATATTTATCTGCGGATTGCAACCGATAAGGGGGGTCGATTAGGAGGAGCGGGCGACGTGGAAGGATCGCCTGGGGGCGCCATCAATATTTCAAAAATCGCGTTCAACCGCAGAAAAGAAAGCGGAGGCCGCATCTTGCGGGGGTAACGATCTCCGGGGCTGCCTTGATGGGGTGTAATTGATGAGGAGGGCGCCGTGGCGTGTGAAGGGGTAATAAAACAAATGGCAATAACGGTGAGTTGATGAATCACTTTTGCGCGCAAATCTCCGCGGATGATTAAATGAAGCCGCTACACTTTGACCCCATAATTATTTTTGTTGTATTAGATCTTTCATGTCTTTTATTGTGTTTTGTGGTGTTTTTTTTATGTTTTAGTTTAGTGTGCCTATCGTGCTGTATTATTTCGTGTTGAGGAATATTTTTAATATTTTGAAAAAACGGTCAGACGAATAACAGCCAAAGTATCAAATGTAGAAAAAATTGTAGAACTAGAACGTACAACGTAGAACGTTAAATGTTTAATGTAGAACTTAAAACAAACAAACAGAAGGAGAACAAGAATCCAGTACATCAATTCAAAATATTGTAGACAAAGCTTGCAAAGTATTTGGGTGTGAGAAAAACTGCATTAAAATTGGACTCCCACGGGCTCCATCTCGTTCGAGAATCCCAAGAGAGGCGATACACCAAAACACAACCGTATCATCGTCCTCCCCCAAATGAAATAATTCCGCCAGTGTTCCTACGCGCCGCATTATTAATTCACGTGCAGACTAAAAATTAGAGCAGGGTCTACAAACGACCACCAAGGGAGTACGTCTTTACATTAAATAACTCAATTTGGGATTTCAACGGCGCAAAGCAGCCAACTGACCCATGCAAGTCCAGAATGGACGCACAGAGACGTGAAGAAAGCCAAAAATTGAAATATGAGAAGGGAGGCAAAGAGAGGGCGATAGGGGGGCGAACTTCCCCTAAATCAAACCCTAATAAACAGGAAGGCGTTTTGTTCGGGACGTGGAATTTTTCCGAGCTCCTCCATTCGCGAACCTCATAACGGCCGTTTGGTTATCACGGTGACTTATTGCGCCCCACGGACTTTTAAGGGAGGCAGATGGCGGTCGTGTTTCCTGAAACCCCCAGTTTCAAGGTCGTGCCCCTTGGAAGAGTAGATGTTACAGCGAGAGGTGGGATCGGGGAGGAAATATGGGAGATTGGAGGAGGCGAGCTGATGTTGAAACGACCTTTTCCTTTTCAACATTGGGTAATAAAATGGGCCAAAGAGATTTAAGGGATGTATACTCAAAGATAGTGATAGTGCTTGATTCATTTGGTTGCAGAATATCATCCAGATTATGGTACATATTCAATACCGATGATCTATTTCAATTTTCAATTCATTATTTTTGCCTCTCAGTGTTTACCTTTTTATATTCACTTCTAATGTAAGCAAATAAGTATCCATCGTGATGAAAAATGTATCTAATGAAAATTTGCCTTGCATTTTTATTAAATTCCCAGTGAGTAGATGGGTCTTTGCTTTCGTTCTGTGTAAATTTATCCGTACGAAATACAAATATTTAAAGTATAATATTTATACTAAATCAACTGCGTGTAGTCCTTGAAATCCTTTCATACAGACACAGATTGAATATACCCAAGCACCAGCAACTTTTATCTCATTTCGGTAATAACTATTTAACATAAAACTGGATGTTCGAAAGAAAATTCCATAGTGTTGATAAATAAAAAATAAATCAACTGGCATTCATTGAGAATGACTGAACGTCAAACTCAACGTGATTAACTTTTCAAATGGACACTCGATACTTGGTGCTATTTAAAATCCATGGTTTGGCTTCAATACCAAATAGCTCTCAATGTTGTGGGAAAAATCCAATTTGAAAATATAAATAATAATTAAAATGCTTACGAATTTTCTTCTATAATAAAACCTATAACGAAACACTAAACAGTACATAATTCTAGTAACAGAAAGTTCAAGTCACAACAAATATTCAGAATTTCTGCCTACTAAAGAACCACTGTGCGTAGAGCTGAGCCTGTCAAGAGTTTTAAGAGAAAAACGCGGAAAATTGGCCCGAGTACTCCACGGCCCAGACAGAAGATGAATCAAAGGCACGGCCCGAAGTCGAGAGTTAGTCGGGTGAAAGATGGGAGTGAAGTTGTCGGTAAGGGACGCAAGAAGCAGGGGCGACGTTATAACCCGAGTGAAATCGAACCGACCCACCTGCTACTTCATTTCAATAAAATATGGTGGCCACCTTCCTGAAAACCGAATTCAATTACTAGCCAGGAGCCAGGGGGAGGGGACGGGGCGGCTCTACGCTTTCGAACCTGTAAATATCCTGGTAGATATGACGTCTCCGCTCTTTTTAATGGGGCTGCATTGGCAGTCTGGGCGATTTATGAAGGGCAATTTAATTCGCGAGAAAGTGGGGAAACGGCTGCGCCGGCGGACGGAATCTCTCTTAGAAATGAGATTGTTTCATCGGGCGTAATTTGCGTCCCGAGGGGGATCGCAGTCACTTCTGAGTGGGGAGCAAATTACTCCGTCAGTAAATTGACGTTCAAAAAATATCATACTTCTCATCCTCCGGTTATGTGCGTAATAATTCAAGTCGCCTTCGAGCTCTGAGGCAGGCTTAAAACATCCCCCAATTGACATGTTGGAATTTTGTGTCCGCACAAAATTCCGTGAATTCCAATTTTTGGATTTGGGTCGGTTATTATTCTTTTAATATTAAAGAATCACGTTATTTAATAAACGACCATCTGAGGACGTTTTGAGAAGGGAAATGCCCTATAACGGCCAGCTCAATTGAGCGAATTATTAATAAATGATTCTAATTTAAGATAAATTAAGAAAATAATGGATACAAATCGGAATATGAATTGGTAAAATTCCAAATAGGGCTAATTCAAACTATTAAAAAATCTGTACCTTGAATTACTCTCCCGGCGCCTCCACCACATGTGCAACTCGACAGCACCTAATGCATGCGTACTGAAAATGTTAATGTATTTGTTGATTAAATGGATTGTCTTGTTTCTCTCTTCAGCAATGAATGACTATTATTACGGAAGGGAATTGAATATTAATGTTTAGAATTTCATCAATCACAAGCGACGAATGCGAGGCCATTCTGTCTTCAAAGGGTTTACTCCATGCGGGCAAGCCCGCACCAGCGCGAATGGTGGATGCGCCGGGAGATTAATTCCCCTTTCAGCTAAGATAAAGCAATCGGTATGGAATTATGGGAGATACCAGAACGTTTGAATTGTTGCATTGTCTCTCACGGTTCGTCCTGTAAGGACGGAGCCCCTTACACCGGTTAAACCCCCGGCCCTTGAATAAACCCCGATAAAACGGACTGGCGCACCTCCCTTTGTTTAATGGATAGTCCGGTCGGCCCCTGAAGGCACCCCATTTCACTACCTACTTCATCTTGGCTCCGGCGCGTTCTGACCCATTCAGGGGCAATCCATTACTTATACTTAATCGATTCCGGCTGAATTGTTTGCTGTGTGATTTTAATTCTAATGGTAAACATGGGTGTTGGTTTACGGGTGAGGTATTGTGTTACCAAACATTGCTTGGGAATGGATTTGAGCAAGTAGAATATCCTAGCGCTGGCTCCTCAACTCAATTCTTCCTAATGTTGAGGATAA
The DNA here is from genome assembly GCA_033557855.1 of Hydrochus callosus. Classification (NCBI taxonomy): domain Eukaryota; kingdom Metazoa; phylum Arthropoda; class Insecta; order Coleoptera; family Hydrochidae; genus Hydrochus; species Hydrochus callosus. The sequence continues at coordinate 39,002 of JAUIMY010000066.1, read as the reverse complement.
AATTATAGAGAAAATTGTCAGTTTTGTTTTGTTACTATTATTGCAGTATTATTATTTGTTATAAATATGTTTGTTGTGAAATTCTATGACAGATCATTAACAAACAAATTTTCCAATCGAAACAACGCGAATTGAGCGCGATTCCACGAGAGCCAATATGAAAAGTGGACGCGAAACGTGTCAATATTATGATAAATATCGCTGATAAATTGGCAAATCACAATTAAATACACTGGCGAATCCGTCCGTCCGAATGACCCCGCCGTCCGCCACCCAAAAACGTACAACCCCCAGCGGGAGGCCGGCATGTTAATTAATGCCATTCAGGCGTGAATTATTCGCGCTTTTATTAACTGGATCACGAAATTAACAGGTAATGTTTAAATATTTCAAAAATTATTGCACGCGCCGCTACTGTTTCCCGTGCAATATAACTAGCCCTGACTGACCGGCTGGCGCCCATTTAAAATAACATCGGCCCGTGATATTTTCACCAGTGCGGAATAATCACGTACGCTGTAATTTCGCCATGGAATATATTATTGCGTTATGGGCGTGATTTATTCGATTTTTCGCGTGCTCTGTGCGTCAATGGGCATTTTGTTTTCCTGTTCCGCAATGGTTTATACCTACCGTTCTATTCCATTATACATTTTGTACGTTTTGACACGCCGCGCCGGAACAATTTTTCCCCTGCCGCAATTCATTGCCAATTTCCCATGCGAATAGTAATACAATATGTATATTCCTTTAAAATTTGGTAGCAATTACCAATGGAAATAGCACATTATTTCGTCCTGATTTATGATTGGTTTTTGATTATTTGCTCATTTTGGTCCAAAGCCGCTATCTATCGAACCCACCCGTAGATACGACAACTATAGTTATTATAGGCTTTATAAAGCCTCTGTTTTCCTAGTCGATCCATGGGTTTCCACAGCCAAATCGAATCTCCACCCAAACAACACAACCGCGTTCCGCGGTTAGCCAAAACGTATACGCAATTACCAGACGACCATTTTTCCGATACACACCAACACGGAAATTCCTCGGCATAATTTTCCACTTTTCCCTCCGCCAAACTGTCGGACTTGCCTTTTTATTGCCCACGAGACATTCCGGGAGCTTACGCGCGGCCAACAGCCGGCGACATAAAGCGCGGCATTATGCCGGGGGCCCCGAGATAAAAAGAACAATAAGAGCTTGGAAATTATCGGACTATCACGGCGGCTAAAGGTTTTTATTGTGTTTTCGTGAAAGCAGTAAAAAAGGCCAACTAATGCGACTGAAAAACGGGATTGAATGCGCTTCTCGTGTCGGTTCGCCGCGAACTCAACGCCTCACCCTCCAACCTCCGAGGGTTGGCGAGCTTAAGGGAGTTAGCTGGTGGAATTCCGGACGATTGGGCTGTTCGGGTTTGGGGGAGCAAAGGGGGGGCATTCGGTGTAGGGTAAGGGTGGCCAGGGAGCCGTTAGGGGTATCTAGAAGCGTGGGGGTATGCTCAAAAATAAACGTATTAAAAAAGTTTTCGCATTCCGCATTGTCTATCGGAGAGTCCGGTTCAGGAACTGCTGGCGCAACAAGCCCGGAAGTTCCTTTTATGGATAGTAGTTTTTTTGGCGCAATTCACACTATTTTCCTTTTGGAGTGTTCTCTTTTTTCTCTTTTCAGTTCCATTTATGTAGAGAGTCTTAATACTTTGCAATAAGAAATTAAATAAGTAGAGTTTTTGTGAGTACGGGAATAATTTCTTCACAGGGTGTTTATTTGAGGACTGGCCAAGATGTGTACACAAATCCACTATAACCAATCATGGAGCATAACGTAAACTTGACCAAAATGATTTTTTGGTTCAGAAAGTGGAAACGTGCATGTCAATTTCAATTTCATAAGTCGGGAAATTTATCTCAAAAAGTTGTAATTTCTGGGGTATTGTGGTAAAGTTGCCTTTCTTGCAGTATACAATTGGATTTTTCGGGAAAACCAAAGACTGTGCCTCATTTTTGTCAACAGGAGGTGTTACGCTTAGACGATCAATGTCGTACAGAAATGGAATGAAACCCAATTCTCTAAGACGGTGGGTGTAAGTTTGAGGGAAACTCCGCTCGGATCATTGTAGGCTGTTGTCACGTTGTCGCCTCAGTTGGCGGCAAACTTCCCACTCGCGGCGGCAAATTTAAATTTCCCCCACATTTGAATAATAATGGGAGCCTCGTTACGCAAATGTGTCGGTCTAGCCACCAAAGCGGAGCCGCGAAGAACTGTGTGAATGGCTCGATAAGCCTTGTAAGCCCGGCTTGAACAGTTCCTTGGCGGTGAACATAATGGAAGCTGTCTGGTACGAAGTTTGCCATAGAAACTCGCAATCCCCTCTGCTTTGCACCATTGTTGTCAGCGTTCGCGCCTTGCGATACCTTGCAATCACAAATGTCCCCGATATGTCGCCGAGCCACACCAAAAATTTAAAATTCACTTCATCCTTACGGCAAGATTTTGGTTCCAAAAACGAATTTAACTGGGAAAAATATTTGGTAACTCTTTTGCTCTTAGGGGTTTCACGATAGTGCCACTTAACCGTATGTTATGTGATATTATATTTGACCAAATATGAGCTCGTGCTAGGATGGTTTAATCATACACATATGTCCGCAACGATTTCGAGGTTATATCGACACGTTACGTTGAGTGAAGTGAGAAATTACTTCGGCAAAGCCGCGATGGAAAAATCTCCTAACCACCCCCTGACAATTTGAAAGTTTTAATGAGACTCCGATCCATGGTCCAATAATTGGGCACCCTATCAAGCCGATTCATACGGTCCTGGGGCTGAGGCGATAAAACTTTTCGAATGGGACAAATTGTACCCATTCGCGCCCTCTCTGTTCTAATTCGGCATAAATGCGTCTGCAACGGGCGGAAGTTGGGTCCGTGGACACGGGGTGGAAGAGGGGGGGCTGAGGATGAAGAAGATATTCCCTGGGCGGATCGCAGAATACAATTAAACGAACGGCCTTCATGATCCTCGCGGGCTAGATCCGGATTAAACCCAGCGGAGTGAGGATGATCCGCTTGGACGGGGATTCCCATGAACTTATTTAAAATTTAATTAAGTAACGCATTGCTGGGAGAAATCTCAATTTTGCTCAATATTTAATTTCAATAAATCTATCATTTTAAACTCTTCATTCTAGCGAGGAAATCTGTATTATTTAATCAATTTGGGGTTGGCTTTTCCTACCTTATACCACAGCTGATCTACTGCGAGATAATAATTCATACGTATCTACGTCAGATAGATTAGGTATCGTCTATTCTATTATATGCGTTCCCGTGAAGACCAATATGAAATAGACGATATTGTTGCGGACGAACACCTGGGCGCGGGAAGGAGCGAGGCGGAGCATTCTAAGCGTTTGGTACGGTACGACTCCGAGAGTTTTCCGAGTGTAATTAATCGCTCGATTGATAAAACTGTTACTCCTATTGAAAGACACTTCACTTCACCATACACGGTTTAATAAACGATCCCTAAATAAACAAAAACGGTACAATTTGAATCACGTGTGAAAATGTTGGATGGCTGATGAAGTCGGGAATTCCGGAAAATTAGGACTGATATCCCTTAACAAATTTCAACAGTGCAAATAGTGGACGGGGCACTAATTTCCAAGGGGGCTTCTTCGTACCTCCATCCATCAGCTCCTCAAGAAAATGGCCAACTTCCATCATGCAAATATCATTGTTTGGGCGCACGTCTCTGCGGCCAGGGTTCTTTGTCCTCGATTTAATTATTCAGGATCAGCGTAAATCATTCGGACGTTTTCTCAGTCGGAAACAAAGGCCGAATTCGGGAGGTTGGGGGGGGGGGGGCAGCGCCGCCCCCGCGCCGAAGAATTCCGCCACGGCCCACCTGCTTATTTTCGGTTCGGTCCGGGGCGATGAGGATTAAAAATTTATCAGCAAATACGCGTGAGCCGGATTCCGGAGTTTGCACGGCCCAAGTGCGAATATATTTAAATTACGTCGGGGATTCCCTTGCCCCAGGGCCCGCAAACAGTTTAGGGATATTAATTTGAATTAAGGTGTTTGCTGTGGGTGTGCGTTTCGGAATAATTCGCGGGAGTGTAAATTTATTTAGCATAATTGAATAGAGGGGCGGGAGGACGAAGCTGCGTCCGGGAAAAAATTACTCGAGGAGGGGAATTGCCTCACTCGAGATGGGTTGGCGTGATTAGTGTAGATATGCATCTGATGAAATAGTTGTTTTATTTGGATATGTCTTCTTAAAATATTTTTATAAGAAATCATATGTCCAATTCAAATACAAATATAATGTGCAAATGAGACAATCGTTTCGATACGGAGGGAGTTTAATATAAAAGAGTATTGCTACAAATAAGTCACTCGACCTTAAAAAAAATAAGAAAGTTCTTATTTTGTAGTATGTGTTCAGGACAGGCTAAGATTTTCTTTACGTCCTTCCTATTATAAGTATACGGAATACACTGATCAGTGGCTTTCCGCTTCTTTTCTGCAGACAATGGCTTTTGCTTTCGCATCTTTGAAGTCCGCGTATCATTATAGAACCGGAGAGGGAGGATATCCGATCGATGTAGGCAAATAAGCATTCTCAGGTGGAATCCGAAAATGTGGAATGCAGGAGCAGGTGGATTTTTTCATATCGCAGTCCTGGAAAATGCTCCGCGATATTGTGGCCGCGCAAAGAAAACGCCACAAAGGTTGAACGCATGCACATATTAGTTTCTATTATGAATATCCCCGAGTGCGGGAATGTGACGGGCGGGCGGCATGGAGGACGACTGAGGTTTGATATTGTTTTTCAAGAAGCCTTTGTCATCTCTTTGCGAGCGATCCACTTGTTCGTAGACTGGCTGGGGCTAATTACCCTTGATGCAGTCGTTTCTTTGCGTTGAAGTGGGAAATCATTTTTCAACGTGCCTGGAGTAATTTCACCTACTGAGAACGAATTTAGATTTAGAATTTATATTATTAGAAGAGGCGCGGAAATCCTGATTTTTTAAATTCGCAATTAAAATTAATCTAGTTAGTGAAAATTGGCTTCTCTACCAACATTCGGACATAATAAGCTAAAGTACGTATCTACCACTATCTTGACTTTTATGCTCCATAATATACTAGCCTCTTGTCTTAATGCAACCCCACTTGGTGGTGTTTTCCCCCAGTGTCGCTTTGGAGTTTGAAAATACCACCCTGTCACGGATAAGAATTCTACCCCCCTTCACTAATCTCACGCTCAAGCTATAATTATGTATGTTGAGCGACTTTGGTGTAAAGTTTGTAGGTGGTTCGCGATCTTATAATTACGACTCATCAATAAAACCTCTTATCTTCGCGCCATTCGCCACTTCACAAAATCCTTTAACGAACCAATAAATAAATGAGGACCCAGCCGAGGTAATTACAGTAAACAGGGGGCTGCGCTCCGCGAGACGTTATAATAAACCCAAAGTTATGGAACTATAGTCTCTGGAGAGTGCAGAACGTAAGGGTATAAAGCGGCAGTAAAGCGGTGGCGGCCGTAAAAGTTGTAAGATTCACTATTGTGTCGGGTTTAATGCACTTCCAAAGTATCGCGGCCTGGATTTTCTATAGTCTATAGGTCTATACCTTTATAAGACGCTCGTTTTAATATTGATGGTAGGTATACGTGCAGCCGTGGCATCGATTTAAATCTCACGTCACAACCACAGAGGAGTAGTCCATAAACCGGTGTATCTGATGTGTGGAGTAGTCACAACTGTTTTGTTTACAGGTTGCAATAAAAAATCGAGACAATTACAGAAAAAAAAACAACGCTAATATTTCGTGCCACCCTAGGATGTAATTATGGAAACTCTGGAAGAAAATTGAATATTTACAAGTCAATTACGACCTGGCGAGTTTTTTTCCACTTGAAATAATTGGGTTTTTTAATTCAGAATTCCCCGGGGCGTATTTTTCGGCGAAAATACCTTTTTTGTTGTTTGCGAAAAGTTTGGCGACGTGACGACAAAATGCGGGAAAAATCGACTAAAACCGCCCAAATTGAGGTGTTTTTTATCTATAGTTTAGGGGTTCAGGGGATGGGGATTGGACCCGGGGGGTTGAAAATGGCGCGCAAGCGTCGAATTTGAAATTGCGACTGGTGGCGGGTTACCACCGTCGCGACGCCAGCGAAGCTTGCAGTCGACATGCGGCTGAGGAATAGGGCGCATCCCTATGGAGGTCAAGAGCGCGGTGCTTCGCGTGATCTACCTTTCGGTGTTGATCTTGCACGTTTCCTTCAGTAAACTCATAGGTGAGTATTTTTTTTCCTATCAATTCATTAAAATGGAAGAACGTTACTTACATAATTAGTTGATTTTGGTAGTTAATTATTCCTGCTACTTTCGATTGACGGACGAAAATTACTTTTGGAATTCTTTGGTAATATTTCAAACCCTTAACGCACTGTTTTGGTCTGTCGAATAGCAAAATAAAACAATTCTGACTAATCCGTACGTTAAAAGGTTAAAGCTTGCTGTGATTACGGTTTAAATTGTATAAACTGAAAACTCGAAGGCATTTTATTATGGCATTTTGAAATTTTATAAAATGCGTTGAGGCGTTCAAGCGTAATTCTCATGCAAATTGAAATTTATTCCAAGTTTTGATAAATCACAAAGCCTCTAACGGAGGATTAAACGTGGTGTAATGTGATTCCTCTCCCAGGTGTTGTTCTAATTCTGCACCCTCCATCTTCAAACGAACCAGTGCCACCAGACCCAACAATTAATTGAATCCCCCACGTAAGCTCCCACTTCCATGTTCGCATCCCCACGTACCACTCCCCCACCCCCTTAACCACGGTTGGTTTCCAGCGCCAACTCGACAGCGGCGAATGGAAATGACAACAAAGAAACGACAGAAAACAAAATTAAAAGGGTAGTTTGTTGATTTAGCGTCGGGAGCTTTTGTAATCTTCATCTGTATTTCATAACCCCTTTCTCCTAAACCTAAATCTCCCTTCTTTCCCATTCACGTTTTCCGCGTCCCGGTTGTTCCGCGTACCCTTTTCACCATTAAACGCCTCACCGAACGGCGTCCATACAGAACGTAGTTAATACAAATTACATTTTCGCAGATAACTTTCAAAGTGCAGGATGTTTTCTGACCGACCTATTTTCGAATCGCCCGCCCTAACCCTCGTAACGTTTAAATTCCGTGACGCATCCGGGGATGGGACCTATTGTCCCGAAATTCCAGGGACAAAGGATGATAAAATCAACTCCTCAATTAGCAGTTTGTTAAGGGCGGGAGCGCCCCATTCAAGTCAGGTAGGCTTCATTTCGAACGGGGAACCGGAAATGATGGGACTTTCCGGTTGTTAACGGGAAGCGTTACACCACCACGTCCGCCTATACGCTTTTTCGTTGTGAATAATTAATGGAAGCCAGGTTGACTGTGGCATTTTTCCAAATGATTAAAGTTCCCTTTCACTTCATTCCACTCACTCACTTTCCTCTCCTTTATAAGGCTACTGAGTATACTTTTTGATGCTTTGTTTCACCTTACTTTAGTTTTTGTACTTCACTTCAAGTACTTCACTTTACATATTTCACTTTGAGTACTTTACGTATTTTACATTGCGTACTTTACCTTACGTATTTCACTTTACATATTATACTTTAGCTACTCTACTTTATGTACTCCATTTCACTTACATCACTTTACGTATTTAATTACTTGCCACTGTCTCCTGAACAAGGGAAAAATGAAAACGCGATATTCCATTCCACCTCCGGTCTGCACTTGCGGAAACAGAATACCCCACTGAATATTTCAGTCACCTGCCCTGTAATACGCTCTAATTGAGTTCTTTAATTGCACCAGTTAGGGGGCGAACTTACCCGTTGTAATAATGCCCATTTATTCAGCGGTCTGGCCTTAATTAAAACGCTCCTCTATTATTCCCGTTATTCAATATTCCCGTTGATCCTGTCGGAGGTATACGGGCTTTACGCGGTATTTTAACGAGCTCATCTGCGATTTTAAGCGAGCTTCCGAAAGCTAGGGCAGGGGGATTCGCATTTGCCCAGCAGTTAACAGTGGCTGAATGATTCACCCCCATCGATATCCGGAAAACACGTTTGGATGCAACTTAATCCGTTCGAGCCATCTCTACGTGCGGATGGTAGTAAATGCCGATGTTTAATAGATAACAGGTTTACAGTGGCGTTCGATTTCAATCGGAATTAACCCATTGAAAATAGATTACAACGCAATAAATGAAGTTGGAATCACATCCGCCCTGACGCCCCATTTAAAATTAAAAAGCAACTTCTCCCCCCACACGCGAGTTAATTTCTTCGGAATTAACTTTTTTTTGCCAATATCAACTCGCTAAAACCAGCCGCAAAAGAAATTAAAAGTATTAGTGTGAACATGCAAATGGCCCCCGCTAATGGCAATATTCATGGAGTTTAATATTCCCCCAGAAAGGCACGTCGCGCCATTGTGTGGGCCTCGCCCGGCGCTGGGTGGTTGGGGGGTAGGTTGTAAAATTCCGCGACGATTCCTCGAGGATTATTTTCAGGGGGGGATGGAAGTGCGAAAAGTTGGAGCGGTAATATGGGGCGCGTGATCAGATGCCCAAATCGTCCCGATCTAATTAAAAGGGGGCGCCTTCTGGGGACCGTTTATGGTGGTTGATTTAACGGGCTGCCTCATAATTTAACGAGCGGGCCCTAATTGAACGACCGACCTTTGATTGGACCGTTACATCCATTAGGGGGGGAGAATCTGACAAACTACTCCATTTAAGCAATTCCAGTATTTCTACCACACGATGGCGCGGTATGGCTAAAACTCGAAATTAATTTAAAGTGCACACACTGTCGTTAAGTTGGTGGCGCTAACTTGTTAGAAATGTTTATCAATATGAGAGATTGAATATAAATAAAATAAAGAGCTAATTTTGATTATGATATGTACATGTATAGGCAATAAATTTTCGATCAATTATTCAATTCAAAAAGGGAATTCCGTCGCACAAACATGGTTACGTTGGGGGAACAAACATTGTATCATTCTTTGGCGAAGAGTTAATTTCGACCCTGCATTCTTGCTTACGAGTGGCGGCCGAGATAAAACATCCCTTTGTTTCCGAGGGTTGATGCAGACCTCAGCCCTGCAACCGGCCATCTATCACATGCAAGGGAAAAAGGGAAAGGGCCCGGACACAGTGGAAAAACTTTGCTCCAATAGATTGATTGCACCCCTGGCCGGGTTCAATTGCTTTTTCGTGGTGGGCGACCGCCCTGTGGGAAATGGGGAGCCCAGGAGCCGGGGAGGTGTTTACTTTTTTACGTCCCTTTTTCATATTAATCGCTTGTACTATTAAAGGGTAACGATCGTCCTTAGCCTCTGGGCAATTTTAAAGTGCACCACCCACTCAATTATTCAGCGCCATCTGGGGGCCGTTTCCGTGCCTGCGAGCGCACGCGGCTGCGAATTAAAAACAATTATTTCGGAAACTATATTAAGGGCATAATTAGCGGGGCAGTTAAAGCCGGAGGGTTAATTGTATTAGATGTGTTTCGGGTGCAATTTGATAAACGCGAACGTGTAAGCGCCCTCGTTTGCCCAAGGCGCCTAGGCTGTGCAATGGGGCGGTTTCTGTCCTCGTCATCTACAACCCCCTTAGACCTGAACTCTAAACTAATGCCTTTGCATTTGCTGTAAGTCTTCATCAACACATTAAACACATTTTTGGACGTTTTCTATTGATAATTGACTCAGCGTCCATCAATTCAGTGTTTCAGATCGGCAATTTGAAATAATCTCTAAGACGTTCACAGCAGAATACCATTGCATTGAAATTCTAAACCATGAAAATATGTACCCGCCTACACAGAATATCAAGTTTCTGTTTTAATCAAACTCCAAATGATTTTTTTTTGCCGATTCCATTCCAGGATATTGGAATCACTCCAATATCCTCTCCGTTCGTATCGGGACTGCGGCCTTCCATTCCCTATCTAAACAGACAGGAAAAAAATTATCCTCCCCCGGAAAAATAATAATTGCACTTCCAGTCCGATTGAATAATTCATCAACGCGGCACAGGGGCCGAAGCGTCTGTTTTTCTCGCATTTCCTTCTTCCGCCATCGCCAGTGAGGATTTTCGGGCCTGCAGCGCGAGCTTTTAACTAAAGGTGGAGCGGAAATCGCATCACTCCAAACAATAAATTCGCTAAGCTGATTACCGTTGAGTTTCGTACGGCAGTCAGTTTTAGTTTCCATTCGCACAATCGAGAGCTAATCCCGGCGAACTGCTCAAGCAGATACTGCTTTGAATAATAGGAAAACGAGAATTGCGGAGGAGGCACGTCGAGGGAAGGAGCGAGAGTGAGGCGAGAGGTGGAAGGGTGGAAGAGGAACAATGGAGTGGCGCAAGAAAGATTTAACGGGGGGGAAGAAGGCGTGAAGTGGTGAAGCTTTCGCGATTGGAGCGAGATAGCGTCCATATTTATATTCAAAGTTAATTTAGTCGCGGGATTTATCCGTCGTTCTTGGGGGGGTTGCAGTTTCAGCGGGAATTATAACTGGAAATAATATAAACGGAGTCGTTTGGATCCCGGGACTTAGCGGAGTTTTTCTTGGCTTTATGCTTTCCGGATTGGCCGTTGCAGTGCTCTTTTTAATTTCGCAGAGAACCCTGACTTCGCAGGACCAATAGCTAATGTCACCGTTCCTGTTGGGAGGGAGGCGATTCTCGAGTGCGTCGTCAAGAATTTATCCGCTTATAAGGTACGTTGAAAATGTATACTAGGTTTTGGTCTCTCAATTAAATTTATTTTATTCATTATTTATTTAATTAATTAATTTATTTTATGTGTTTATTTTTCTCATTAATTAATATAACTTTGTATTATTGGACTCGATGCGTTTGGTTAAAATAGAATGGCAACAAGTGTTCTATCTACGATTATTGTTTCTGATCAGTGGTTCCATCGTAAAAATCCCTAGGATTTCATTTATCAAATGTGGAACGAAAATTTACACCCCTATACATACATACATATGTATTTCGTTACTTATTATCACAGACGTCTGAAATAGTATGCAACGTATTCAGTTGGTTCAGATAGCTCATATGGCGGAGGCGCCGGGAGATTAATTCGAGATGATCATAAGTTGCGTGAATTAATTGATTCATTCCAACTTTAGCCTCATTGAACGTTGAAATAGAACAGATACGTAAACCTCTCGAAATAATTACGGGGTACATTAGAACTAGGAATGGGAAGATATACAGTAGATTAGTAATTTCCCTTTTAAAATTAGGGAAGGCAGATATGAAACCATCCAGTTACATACAACGTTTGACTCGAAAGGACAACCGCCCCAACGTCCAACCCACCCCATCCTTCTTCCCGAGAAGCAAACGTTACGCTTTCTCTCCCCACATTCCCATTCTTGCGGCGATTTTCAAGGGTTGTTTTTGCCTCCCCTATCCCATTGTCCTCGAGGATATGCTTTGATGCGATGCGAGTGCCGGGCTCACTCCACACGCACGGGAAGGTCCTGCAGGGACAAATGTAGTAAATTAAACGCGGGATAGTTTGAGAAGGGTTCAATGGACATTCGCGCGCCGTCCTATCCCCTTTTTGCCTTTTTCCAACATCCCCTCTGGGCCCCCGGCCCGCAAGCGGTGTCGATGGGCACTTCGAAGCCTGCGAATTGGAAGTCTCTTTTTCCGCGTTTTTTCCTTTATCCCTCCCGTTTTAGTTAAGGCTACTGGGGGGATCTGATGGGGTGTAGGAGGAATTAGTTCGGGACGTGTTTTGCACGCAAGTCTCCGGGTGTAATTCGCACCCTTTGGCCTATCCCTTTTAACTGAGGGCTTTGTTTGTCCGCCCCAATTTGTGGACTGTCGTGGCGATGATCTGCTTGAAAAAGTAGTCCCTCTGCTACCTAATAATAGTAAATTTTAAAAACAGTAGAATCTAGTTAAATCACCTTTCACGATATTTATTTACTTAATATTTATAATGGTAATAATAACTATAATAAAATATTTATTAACTATAATAATCATAAAGGCAGTTTTCTTTTGAAAGTCACTGTGGTCATTTGGGGTAAGTTACATTTGTGTTATTCGTTCATTAGCGGTAAATGTAAGGGGCTGAGTGAAAACGAATGGATAACTACAACATGAACATAGCTTTCGAAAAAATGCTGTTATAAACCTTGGGTTTGGTTGAACAACCGGGTCAGTTGGTCATAGATGATCCATGGCACATTAATAAATGTCACCGCGTATTAGATGCAACGCATCGCTTCGATTTACTTCCATGGTGGTTGGAAATGGATCCGTAATGGAGTAAGCGGACCATATAATTACAAAGCGTGAAAAAAATGTCTGTATTCCGACGAAGCGTCGATATTACTTCGGTGAGAGGAGAGAGCATTTCGTCCACGTTATTTATGGATTTAGCTATTTGCTCGCGTGTGCCTACTAACGTGTGATTATCCAGGAGCCATCAAACGCAAGGGAGAATGTTTCTTTTTTATTCCAGGTTGCATGGCTGCGAGTGGATACCCAAACGATATTAACAATTCACAATCACGTGATTACGAAGAATCATAGGATCGCCGTGTCTTCGAGCGACCACAAAGCGTGGTACCTCCACATAAGGGAAGTCAAGGAGACGGATAGGGGATGGTATATGTGTCAGATAAACACGGACCCGATGAAATCTCAAGTCGGGTACTTGGATGTCGTTGGTAAGATCTGTTCAAATCAAGCGTCAACTAAAATTAATAAAACTTTACGCTTAAGGGGAGAATAAGCTGGAGCGAATTTTGTTTGAGAGTGGGACGCATAGTGTTTACGTGTGGGATAAATTTTGGCATTTCCTAAAAAATCTAATCCTAATGATATCATGACCACAATGACAACCTCAAATTGAAATTGGAATTCACCCATACATAGGGCACGGCGTATGGGGACGAAGAGGGATTATGAAATATGTTTCCCCGGATAAAAGGGCGAAGGGAAAAAGTCCCTGCTCTCTCCCTCAATAGCGGAATTCGAGTGGGGGATTTATATCGCTGAGTGACAGTGAATGGGCCGCAGCGGTCGTAACCGATCATGATCCAATGAATCAAGATGAGCCAGCTTCTGTTAACAGAACGGCGATTTAGGATATCAATTTGGGGCTGCGGGGGAGTTTTTTTTATGTTTAACAACGACCGGAACAACCCACATAATGCCGGAACTTCCCAATAATAAAGTTACCTTCTCGAGGGTTCAACAAAAGAATTGGGGAAGTTGAGTCTTACGGCCGGAATGGCTACTGCTTTTTAGGGATACAGTGCGCCCCATAAATATTACTTCAGCACTTATTGGGCATCAGCTGCACAGCATCACCTGCATTACCAGCGATGAGTTTGAACTGGCCGGAACGTGTTTGAATTAGTGATTACTCCGGTTGTTTTGAGTGCCCATTTGGACGATATGATATATTGACGGAGATAATTGTTAATTCAATGTGATTTCCCCCTGCCTGTTCGCTCACTCACTACTCACAATCAATGGGTAGATTTTTTCGGAACCCTTATGATACCCCATAGTCTCAAATTTCCCAGTAAACTACAAATACCAATTAAGCAAAACTCATCAAATCCTCTATAACCTCTAAATGTGTTAAATTATAAAATTTTCCAGTAACATCTAAATTTCTCCAGCACCTCTACTTATTCCCGGAACCTCTGAATTGCCTTGAACCCCAAAATTCTCGTGCAGACCTACGAAATCAATAACTACCCGCTTGTTTGGGTACATAATTCATCACTTTCTGCCCCGTCTCTTGCCACATCCGTGGGGAATATCAGTCGTCGTTTGTTCCGAAATGTGGAAGCTAATTTAGATCCCGCAGGGTAGATTCCTTATTTTAGGGCCCACAAGTATTAAATTTGCAAAAATTTTGTGACGGGTTTTACTTAATTGGATTGTCTTTGCAATTACTGCCCTTCCCGCGGGAAATGAGAAACTTAGCGAGATCGGATCAGAATACTTACCTTACCTTAATAAGTGGTGGGTATCCAACCTTAGTCTAATCTTATTCTAATGTATGGTCCAATAATAATTTCCTGCGTCAAAGTTTATGGTGATTGACCGGTCTGATAATAAGTCTAACTCTAATAAGTGGTAAACCATTAGCAAAACGCACAACTTAATCAACGGCCGAAAGGCGCCCCAACACTTACTAAGAATAGCACGGAAGAGGTCCTTTTTAACAAACATTGTCAAGTCTTTAGCTGTAATGCGAGGCATGGAAAAGTCCGTTCGTTTCAGGGTGGCGCGGGGCCACGCTCAAGGACCATTAAATGAATTAAACGCCCTTGGGCGGCCTGATCCGTTCTCGCGAGCGCTCGAAAAGAACAAGCCCGATAAGTCATTAATTCTGCGGAAGGAAAGCTCGCCTAAATAAAATCCCTTATTGGCATCCGATACCTCAATAAATTCGCCGACTCCCCGGCATCGTGAGGGACCAGCCCTAAGGACCGGGGGATTCTCCGATTCCCGAAAATGGTGGCTGTTACTCCCCATCTGCATTAATTACGCGGAAAGTTCAAACGGTTCGGAAGGCGGGTGGATCTTCTGAAGACATAAAAAAGTTATTGCTTTTGGTAACCTAATTTAGGGCAGCCGGGGGCCCATTTAAATTTTAACGAATCATCCGAATGCCCAACGGTTCCGTCTGATGGGGAGAAAACGTTTTTCTCTCCGTTTCCCTTTTTCGCGAGTGTTTTTTTCGCCCGCCTTTTCAAAACATTCCGCATCTTTGAATAACAGAGCTCTGGGGGTCGTTTGATTTTTGATTGTGAACTGTTTGCGTTCTTCGGTTGTGCAGTTCGTGTTATGAGTTTTGCATATCGCTTGTTATGAGTACCTATGTGGGCGTTTTATAAATAATAATTAATAATTTGCCTGAAGGCGTTATATTCAATATTGTAAATCCGAACCAAACTCGATTTACGTTTTGGAAGAATTCAACAAATTCTGTCTCGGGGGAAAAGGAAGATTTATTGTCTGAATCTTGAAATTTTGTGACAGTTAGGAAAAATTTGAATAAAACATGGAAAGTTAATATGAATTGAGGAAAGATTCGTACGAATTAGTGGAAGATTGTATGGATTAGTTGACAATTTGTGAAATTCCAGTACCTCCGGATATATTAGACTATCCGACAAGCACGGATATGATAGTTCAGGAAGGCTCGAACGTTAGTCTTCATTGCGCTGCAAAGGGCTCGCCAGAACCGTCAATTTTATGGAGGAGAGAGGACGGTGAAACTATTATACTCGACAACGACCAAAGTTGTAAGATATCCATGCCCTAATTCCAATGCATTGTTATGCTCTTCAGGAAGTTTTTTTTTGTGAGTACCTATATTGTGCTATCTTTTCCAGTTAGCAGTGTAGAAGGGTCGACCCTAAACATATCAAGGATAAACCGTCACCAGATGGGACCTTATTTGTGTATAGCTTCCAACGGAATTCCTCCGAGCGTCAGCAAAAGAATCATGCTCGTGGTGCACTGTTAGTAATCCGACTAAGATTTGCGATGCGGATTGCGGTGGTTCGTTGCAAGAGCATTATTTTTCCAGTTCCCCCGATGATCTGGATTCAGTATCAATTAGTCGGCGCCTACGACAGCCAACATATAACCCTCGAATGTCACTCGGAAGCCTATCCCAAATCAATCAACTACTGGACGCGAGATAAGGGGGAGATCGTTCCGCACAGTCAGTATCGAATGACGCGTCGCTGCGTCTGAATCCCCTAAAGCAAACATACGTAATCCTATACGGGATTTGTGATCGGTCCATACAACGAGTCAATTTTCCAGATGAAAAGTACGAGCCGGTGCTCGTCAACAGCAAGTACAAAGTGCACATGAAGCTGGTGATCCGCAACGTCCAGGGGGCGGACTATGGGATTTACAAGTGCGTCTCGAAGAATTCCATCGGGGAGACTGACGGAACGATAAACGTTTATAGTAAGTCTTCTTACATTTCGAACTGCGCAAGATACTGCACAGTATACCATGCCGTGTTTAAACGCATCATAAACAGTGTGTTGACACTAATAAGGGTTTATTTATATCAGAGCAAGTGATATTCCGTTTGGCTTGGAGTCACATAAAAACTACAAAATTAATGTCTCCCCAGAACTTTGATTGTGAACTCGAGCGGAACGTCAAAACGCATCCGAACCCGCTAAGTACCACACAAATTTTCCCCTTCACGTAGCGAAAACCAGGAGAACCGAAAGTTCCCAACTATTGCCGGGAATCGCGTGCTAAGGCAGCATGACGGTTTATTCAAAGGGAAAGTTAAATAAATTTCATCAGACAACATTTTCTCACTTAATTACTCGAATACGCAGACAGCTGACTGGGAGAGCCGGGAAAGCTCTGTATTTGTTCTGTTCGGGAGGGAATCATTAACATACTCCGCCGCTATAATTCCCGACTAACGAAGCTCCCTCGCTTCCCACTTCGAACATATTCCAACGTTTCACGTGAACTGGCTTTGTAGTTCGCAGGCATTTGTTTGGCGGTGACTTTCATTTCGTTGTATCTAAAAAGTGGAAAGAGAGCAGGCAATGCGTCAGTCAGAGTATAAAATATACCGTTGTTGCGTATTCGTCAGTCGACTAAAATACACCCTTAGAGGGTGAAAAGCCCGACACGACGCGACGCCGACGTTAAAATATTAGTTATATGTGCCATTATTTTCCATTCACGGTGTTTGCTAAGTTTAAATGGACGCTCTGGGTAGTATTTTGTGCTCGCAACTCTAAATAAGTCACTTAAATCACTTTACGTGTGAGCGGTCTATTTTCGTTGGTCGCCCCTATTTACTCAAACCCTCTGCTTTGCGTTGTTTTTCTAAACACAGTTCGCACCGCTTCCCCACTCATCCGCTCTTTTGATTCAATTTATTTAACTCACCTATTTAGTTGTTTTTTTTTCTGCGGCCCCTCCTTTCCAAACACCCTCCCCTCAATGGAACAACACAATTCTTCAATTAATCAGCTCCCTTTCCCCCCCTCCGGGCTCTTGATTCCAACTCAAACGAGCCGTAAGACCCGCTTTGCAGTGGAAATCCGATGAACGCATTTATACGCGGAAATTCCATTTTCCAGGGATACCGAAACCGCATTTCTCCAGCAAATACGTCTACAACAAAGCGAAAAGTAAGTGGCCGGGCATGTGCTCGTTTTCCAAAGTGAATTATGTACGGGAGGAGGCATCGTTTGTTCTTATTTTTTACTCCTCCCACAACTTCCTTCAGCCCTTAGAGCCGGGCAAATGCATTGCTCTCCATTTCCAATTTATTTTCGGCATTGTTTGAGAATCATTCCCGCCTTGCTGGAGCGACGCAATTTCGCACTGTAAATATGGGGATGTTTTGCCTCCTCCGTGTATTTCCCGTTTGTTTCCAATTGATTGAGTAGTTGACTCCGAGGCTAACGAGCCGCAATTTCCGCACAGATTTTTCCGGGGATCACACGAACGCCAACGACGTGACTTTCCGGATGGAAACCGCCCACTCAGGTATTTGCTTACATTTTTCCTTGGTAAAGTTGGATACTTTATTTCTGTCTAATTGATTTATGTATTTTTTTCTACTAAATTTATCTCACTCCACTTACTCTGTGTAAGTCCATCGGCCACCCATTTCCATATGTTTCACAATTTTAAGATAGGGCAAACTCCCTCTTCTTGGAAGAAAGCCACAGCAGTTCTCCTCGCGGCGAAATTCATCTAGCGACGCTTCTCATCGTTCTACTTCGCTTCTTTCATTGTTAGACTCGCTATATCCGTCATTGTATAATAAATAGGTAGTTTCAATTGCTATTTTTATACGCTTCCAATTCTACTATCCTAGAGTACCTATTGTAAGAGTGGATATTAAATTTTTTTGAGGATCTCAATTTTTCTCCAGTCCTACTCCAAACACCAATGAGTCATATTTGCGTTGCATATTCACATTTCAGGCTCAATTTTCGTCTATGGTAATAGCCTCGCACTAATCCCCAACTAATTTGCATCAGTGCAACCAGAGTACATGATTCCTTGATTAACCACCCTCCAGAAGTGATGGACGCGTCGAGGGTGCGTCGAGAAGGCGGGGGCCGATTTTTAGACAGGGGGATGTTAAACTTGGGTGAAGTCCGCAAGACTGGCGGTGACAGGTGGTATAGATAGCATGCAGTCACGCCACCGACCGGCGGGCGCTGCTTTGCATCGCAATGCAAATGAAGAAGTAAGCAATTATTCCGGGGTATATCTTATTTTACACTAATGCGTTCCGATATGATCGGCCCGGAGCGCTAATACCGGCGCGGAACGGTGCCGTAAATCAAGCCCGACTCGATTATTCACCCCCTTTCTAGCAGGGTGTAAGAAACTCTGTTGGAAATTATACGCTGCCGACAATGTTACAAGTTCGTCACGTGCTGCCTGGAAGTGGTTATTACGGTGGAAATATAAATCTTTACTTTCACAATTCTTCCAGTTCGCTTTTTCTTTCCGCTGGCACTTTGTTTGCCCTTTATTACTTTTTCAAATTCGTTCGATACGCACAGTCATCATGCACCAACCTACATTTCCCGGTGCGTTACACCAAAAATAAATTTTTATTGGATTTCATACAACATTATTCCGCAAAACTTCAGTAAGTACTCACCTGCATTTATTGATTTTCAATTTAATCATTCAACCGGACAACATTTTTCAACTATTATTTTGACCTAATAGTTATTAATGTATTTTCAGCTAGTCGATCGCTTGCTACCTAATTCTTTAAATGGTTAAAATCTGAGCTAGACGCTTCTAACATAATTGATTTAAGACAGTAAATAAGCGCGACGTATCCAACTTAATAGCCGTATTAAGACAGTAAATAAACTCGAATGTACCTATAGTCTGCGCAAGCATGAATTTTCCCATTCATTGAAATGCTCCCTAGCTTGAGGTCGATGATTCCCAAGTCATGGTCCACACTTGAACACTATCACAAACGGGCGTCGTACACAACCTGTTTAATATTTATAAGATGGAAGAATGCACATAAAAAGAAAACGTACAAGGAGGAAGGACATAAATTCGGAGTGCCCTCGCCCCCACGCAATATCACATGGCATAAGTGCATTATTCCCACTTCAAATTTGCCCGCGCTTTATGGCTAGATATGTACACATGAAAATTTCATTTTTATTCCGGCGGACCCCGAGCCTCGCATATTGCACGTTTCAATTTATTCTGAAGCTCCCTGTCCCACGTTATTGCTCCTGTCTTGTGTGTGGAGTGTTATGAAATACCCGGCATTACCAAAGTGTTCCCAGATATGCAGATTTATCTGGCGTATCACGTGTTTACATGCGTGCATGTCATGAATGCTCAATATTCATGCTGAAACCGTCTTGAGATAAGAATACGGCGAAAATTTCATTTGTCGATTCGCCAACACCATCCGTATTATCGAGAATCAAATTTTATTTTATGTTTCTATTATGTACTTTATTTACTATTCATTTATTATTTTTTATTCAATGTAGGTACATATTTTTCTCTCGAATTTTAGTCATTCGCTTTTGATGAACCAAATTTTCAAATTTGTGAATAAATGATTTAAATTTGTGAATAAATAACTTATATTTGTGAACAAACTATTAATATTTGTGAAAAAAATTTAATATTTGTGGACAAATTATTAATATTTGTGATGAAAATATATTTTTCATTAAATATTGATATCAGTGCATGAACTAATTCGTATTTGGGAGTCCAAATAACAATTTCAAGTCTACGTGTTTACCCATGCGTTTTAAATGAAAAAACTCGGACAAAAAAGGAAACGTTGCAATGAGCAATCAACGCCACAGTCGGTCGTTTCGCGTCTTCCGAGGCCGTTTACTGCATGTCGCGCTGTGAATTTGCGTACATATCCGTAATTCAAGAAGAGGTGCTTATCTCGATGACTTCGGGAATGGTCGCATGGGATTATATGCAGAACGATTTCATCATAAGGTGTGTGGTCTTGTTGTCGGTCGTTTCCTTCGTGAGTCGTCATAAATCAACCGCCATTTAACGGACGATGTGGATTTTTGTCGCGGGACTTTATCTGAATACTAGGGAATTTTTCGTCTGAACTGTGGACAGGATGTGTTGACGTAAAATTGACATTTCGGCGATTAATTGACAGTTTAAAATAAACACGCAAGTGCGAGTGTTTTTGAACACTAAAATGCAGATTTGATGGAAAGCAAATCCCTTGGAAGGTTTTCGCGACTGTCAACTGCAGGAGGAAACTCTTCCCAATCTCTGATGCTGCTTCCATGGACGGTAAGTTTCTTTTCTGAATAAGAAATCTAACTGTGGTATCCTTTTCAACTCTACTAAGACAATCAATATTTTTCTTGAAACGTCTTCCGTTTTCATTGATTTTCGGTAAAATTGGGGTACCACAGTATTTCCTTAAACGTAAAGGAACCTTTAACTGATTTGACATTGTTGAAAATCGTTTTGCAATGAAATATAAAATGTTTATTTGCTAAAATCTGTGCAACTCGATAAAATTTTTGGCCATTTGTAAAATATTGAATGGTCGCTTATTATTCAAACATAGAGCATGGAAAAATTTGTCCTTGGTATCAGATGTCAAATACGACACGTGATTACAGGTGATGTTTCCCTTCAATTCCATTTCCATTCCATTGTTAAAAAGTAACCCGGAGAGAAAAACGCTGTCCAATTTTCATTTGATGTTTTGTAGTCGCATATTTGCTTATACATTTTGCAATGTTTGTTTATATTGTGTGGACTCTGCTGCGGCAGTCGTGATTTATCCTGTTTCAACCCAACATACATAACAAACGTTTTTTTAGTTATTTTCCTGCTCTTGCTGCTGACGTACGAGTCCGTGGTAAAATTATTCGCATAAAAATTGCGGTTAAACGAGCGAACCCGGTCTAAAAAGAAACAGTTTATTGAAATACCTACCTTCAACTAAATAATCAAAGAATAAATTTCAACAGGCACCTGCCTGCAACTGACGAGACTAAATAATCAAGTTAAATACTGCTCGTCACTCTGCTGCCAATCATGCATAATGGTACTATTATGTTAGTAAGTAATAGATAAATTCCATTGCATTAATTTCATCCTGCATATCACATGAGTTGTTTGTGAAAATTTAAACCAGAAAAGCGACTCGATTTTTTTTCAACGGGCATAAGCACGAAAACAGAGTACACCCTCTTTGAAAATACACAGCCAAAGAAGAAACTTTGGATGAATTACCGTAAAATATAAGAGCGGGTGCTGGGGTGAGGAGAGAACAAGAATGCGCAATTTAAAAACACTAAAAGCCGAACTCTTGTACAAAAAGGGGAAAAAAGTGAAGAAACAACGGCGCGAATAAAACGGAAAAGGTGGAGAGGGCGTCAGGGTTCGGGAATTTTATGGGCCCATTCGATATAAAACGATTGCAATTCGAGGGGGATGAAGAGACCGAGAGACACCTCCGCGCCCCCGCGTTGCTCGCCCTTTGCCGTTTCGCAGGCCGGCATTCGTATTAATGGACCGCACAATAAACCAATTTATATGTAAAGGTTAAAAACACGGGATAAATTTCATTAGTGCGGGGA
Source organism: Hydrochus callosus (assembly GCA_033557855.1). Classification (NCBI taxonomy): domain Eukaryota; kingdom Metazoa; phylum Arthropoda; class Insecta; order Coleoptera; family Hydrochidae; genus Hydrochus; species Hydrochus callosus. Next base: position 17,270 of record JAUIMY010000066.1, on the reverse strand, counting down.
GGGTCGAAATGTGGCAACTTGGATACTCGGCACGCGTTGTCGTCTGAAGGGGCGGAAAAGCGTTCGGGGGGGTTGACTGGCTCTTTCTCCAACATTGGATTTTTCGATCGAAGGTTGAAACTTCATTTCTTCACTAGATTTCATAGATGTTTGCTATGCAAATTTACCCAAGTGCCTCAATTTTCAACCCTTTCAGATCCAAATTAATTTTATAATATTAATTTTATAATATTTCATAATATAAAATTAATTTGGGTCTGTTTTATTAAGTAACCTCAGTGGTTTTAAAGTATGAACATCGAAAGTCATTTCAAATAATTGTCGAAATTGGCGAAACTACTGGAGTTAGGAGTTAGAATATGAAGATGTCCACCAAAACTCATATTCACAACTTCATGGTTAATGAGGAAGTAACTCGTAAAAGACTCGCGTTGTTAGCAGATATCGTGATGACAGGCGGGATGAAGCAGGGCATCAAAAGGTACACTGCGAAAGGTGGAGGGTGATGACGCGAAAGGTAGAAGACAAGCCTGGAAGTTCTTCCGCTCGAAGGGAAACTGCGAGGGTTGCGTGGGACGGGCGTTTTGCTGGGGACGCGCGGGTGAAAAGGGTGTGCGGGCGGGCGGGCTTAGATAACGATTTGGCAAGGGTCTCCACAAGAAGCCGTAAAAGATCTTGTTTTATAACCCGAAGAGTTTGTTGATTGCGTGTAGTCTTGAGCAGGGGCCAAATTGTTCAAGACGTAGGCCAGAAAAGAGGAGCGGCAGTCCGAATTATTCAGCCCCTTTCACCCTCCGCCTCGCCCGCTCGATTTACTCGCAGGAATGGGGGTTTTATTTTGGCCGGTGTTGTACCCTCCCCCCCTGGCAAATTATTTCGCGCATCCTGCATTCTCCTCACATATTATTCCATTCTAACGGCACTTTCCTCGCTCTTTTGGCCAGGGGGGCGGCGCGGCGCGGCAATTCCGGTCGGCGCATTTGACGGGGATGGGGCGGATTTTGGCATTTCCGGTTCGGGGCGTCGATGATTCCGGGGTGTTAATCTGAGCGAATTAGGTTTAAAGAGGGGTTGGTCGGTGGAGTGCATTTGCCCCTTTTGGCATTTGCATTGGAAATTGGGGATGCGATTTGTTTCGTTTCAGTTCACGCGCCCTTTTGGCTCAGGGGCTTATTTTGTTGTCGCTGTGCCGTTTGTTTCTTTGACTGGGAATAGCAGGCTGAAAAGGACAAAGTGCAGTAGCGAGAAGCCCTTATTTGAGGCCCAACTTATTTATTTTGTTTTAGTTTTATTTTTTTATATCGTTTTATTTTTAATTATTTTATTTTAGTGACATATTCATTATTAAATTATTATAAATTATATTAAATTATTATACTTACTCAAATTATATTAGTTTTTGGGGGGGTGATTCTATTTTGCTTGAACATAGCTTGATATAAATTTACACAGTAGATATATATTTTCAATTGGACAACCGGCGAATGGCAGGGTTAGTAAGAGCTCACGTTGAAGTTGTTTGTATGTTTGGGACTTGAGGTTAAGTGGTAAGAAAACAATGGTCGTATGAAAAACTATATTCGATAAAGCAAATCACAAGACAATCACAAATGATGCGGAAATTAAACCAATTCTAGTTCAATGGCGTAACGAAATTTACTAGACATTCGATTCCGGTTTTGTCTACTTCGCAAAAAATTGGTCAAATTTTTGTCCGGAGATGACGGATTGATACTTCCGTTCAATACTGTAGAGTATATTTACAAATAGCGTGGCCTATTTTAGCTAAAGCTTTAATGGAATTGCTCCTCGAAAGCTGCCTTTTAATTTTCAGCTAACGTATTATGTACATGACACGTCGGGGGGTTGGAACACGAATCACTATATCTTCGCCTAAATTTACATCAAACAGTTACAGGTATCCATATATCACTAAAACAAGTTTTAGCATAGGAAGCATATAAAAAATAGAAGACATGTCCTGAAACATCCTCTCGATCCAAAACCTAGTGAAGTCTTTCGTACCGGCAAGATGGTTTTATTTTGTTTTTATTGTACCGGATGTATCTTTTTATCGCACAATTTTTGTATGAAAGACAGAGAAGGAACTGAATAAGATGGCGAAAAGAGAGAACAAAATTGGAATTTTTGCGGTCCCGTTTGAACTCGATGTGTTAGAGTACTCTTCTTCTTGAAAGAGGGAATTTGGTTGATCGTCGGCATCTGTAAGAACGAGTGATACTTTGTCAGTTGTTGGAAATAGATTTTTGTATTTCGGGAAAAAATTTCTTTAATTTCGTTTCAATTCGCTCAAGAAATGTAGGCAGTTAACCGCTGTTTATTCAGAAATTAGATGTTTTATTTAAATTGTTTGTCAACTAGAGCCGTTATTACACGTTAAATTAAAGTTAAATTTAATGGCAACCTATACCTATAATAACAAAATTCGATTGTATTACATACGGCTATGTGAAAATTTCGCTAGGTTACTTGCGATATTAAAACTTCGTTTTGAAGAGTTTAAAAAATTAAGAAAATTCACAATTTCTAGTTCTGAAATTACTATTCGTATACATTTTTCCTCATGCAACCCAGTGAAATTTTTCCCCAACCCCCAAGCAGTTGAAAATAAAAGAAGGTGTAAACTCACCCCCGTTGGCATCCTCATCGCTAATATCGTTGTACTTCCGCCCGGCCTTCCCTGCAAAAAAAAATCCGACGTAACACGTACAAATTGCCGTCTCGCATGTCTACCAAAAAGCGTTCAAAGCCACCCTCGCGCAGTGCGGAGCCACACCGCGACTCCTAATCGTTCTAGTATGCACCATGCCGGGCCGGGGATTAATCATCGTGCATCCATCCCCTCAAGAAATCCGCTGGCTGCGCTGCGGGGGGGTTGCGTTTTCCGCAACCCCGACGGCCTGAAGCTTCAATCCGGCGCGTCGGAGGGCGGCTCCGGGCGAAGGGTAAGGGAGCTTCCTCTCTTCAAAGTAACAAATGTTCGCCCGAGTCGTGCGGAAACAATCGCGATTTTAATTTATGCCCCCGGCAATAATTAATAACCGGAATAATTGATCGCGCGAGCGCGAGTGTTGCGGCTCGGGTGCTATGTGCGAGTTATAAAATGTAATTTATTAGGTGGGCGGGGGTGGCTCGTAAATCTCGGCCAACTAAAGGATCGCGCCTAATTACTCAAAGGGGATGTCTAATTATCACTGGTGTTCGGGGAGGAGGGATCGGGCATTGCGAGGTTGTGCTTGTTAAGGGTGGATGTAGTTTTTAGGTTTAAGGGTAGCTTCGCTTGAGAGACACGTCAGTTGGAATACCGCGCCGTGGCGCTGATGGTCAGGAATATACCTTGCCATGGGCAACTTATAAATCTGTATAACGAATAGTGCGAGCATTATCGCCAAGCTGATCCGAATGTTTTTCTTTTAACCTAACCAAACTATTTTCTTTGACAGCAAGGGTTGCTTTGATAGAGTCGGTCATTATAGATCTATTAATTGTATATCTATTGCTAGTTCTGTGTAGCTTGTGGACTAACTTCTTGATGTAGTTCATTTAAGTTGGGAGTGCCAACCTCAATTTGTTTACGATAATAATTTAAGATCTCTCCGTATTTATCAACGTTCGTTCCGTGGTATTAGGTAACGATGTTCCTACTCTAACGTTAGTCGACTTCTCGAAATTAAATGCGTAGTATCGGTAGCATCTACATCGTGATTTATTGGAATTTTACTGCAAGAACGTAGGTATGATTTCATTACCATTTGAGCCATGAGTATTGATTGGAAATCAAATATTCACAAGTCGAACTTTTCACGTTGGCAATGGAAATCAAACTGACTGAACGCAGCAACCGAGTTTACCGTTTGCACAACATCAGCTGTTTTTCGTGACGTCGGATATTTTATCCGCGTTGCCGATTCAACAAAAAAAAATCAGTGAAATTCATACCTATTGGTTATTTTTCAAACACTCCTAGCATATACATACCTACTTCATAATTTATGGTCGAACCGGTAAAAACCAAAGCTCGCGTCACATCATGCGGATTCCGTGTCTACTCCCAGTTAAACCGTATTCTAAATGGGATATTCCTCCGTCCGGATTTCCCGCTCGATTTATAACTCTTTTTGCCAAACAAGGACTAACGACAGAAGTTGCCTAATTGGTAATTCCCCGAAAGGAGTTTCATATTTGGAAAAAGGCTCCCCACCCCCGCGAAGAACAGGATAAAATTAATTTACCTTTTCCATTGGAGGAGTTCGGCCTCTTGGCGGGCTTGGGTATGGCTGAAAACGCAGAAAACAAGGTGAAATTACGAGTCCCTTTGTGGTCGATGGGGCTAATGAATCCAGCTTCCGACTGAGCCCGGAATTAATGGCGTATTGCAGCATTTTATGGGGCTGCTGATGCGTGAAACGCGAGCCTTCGGGCGGAAGGTCAAAGGGAAAAATGCCGCACTTTTACGTAAACTCCTTTCATGGAGTCTCCGGTGTGTGTGCGCGGCTCGCGGGAAGCACACAAACGGAAATGTCAAATCCCGAGCGCGAGACTCTGACAGCACGAAGGGTGAAGTGGGGTTGCCGGTTTGGAGTGTAACAACCTCACTTAAAACTTATTTATCTCGTACTGCTCTTCATTGTTTACATATTTATTATATGCAGTTGCAGTAGTATAATAGTGGATAAGTGTGATGTGTCACAAATAAGCCACGGCAGTAGATGGTGAGTTGGAGATTAGAATATAACATTTCTAAATGACACATTTATTATCTGACTGTTAAATTTCATGCACAACCCGCAGAACTTCTCTTTCGTCTAACTGAACATGTGTATAAGCGACGTTTGAATTCAGATGCAAGTCAAGGACAACCCGAATAATTTTTCTTTGGGATTTATCGGTAGGTGTGTGGGTGCCTTCAATCGGAGCACATAGGTCTGTCTAATTTCATTATGATACGACGAAACTCACCATATAAGTGGACACTCCCGTCGGTATCCCCGAAAGAATTTTTGGAGATGCACCTGTAGGAACCGTACTCCGCAGTCGTAATTTCCTTGATCAGCAGCTTCATGTGCACCTTATAGTGCTTCTCGATTACCTCCACCGTGTGTCTGTCACCTGTAAACAAACAAGAGTGCAACTCTCCCCCTTGAAAGCCTCACGTACGCCGGCAACCACCCGCCACCCCTCACGGTGGGTTGCCTCGTCCAGGGGGCGGCTGGAAGAGGGTAGTTGCGATGCCATTGCTGCACAACATCCCCGGCCCGCCTGGGACTTTACTGTCATAGGACGTTCCGATAATGGAAGTACAAGGATACCGATAAGGGGCCCGGAGCGGGAGGAGGTCTTTTTCTTTTTGGGTGGCGCGGCGGAAATGGGTGGACGTTATTTCATCCGCCCCGCGCCGCCACTTCCGCCGACTTTTCGGGGTACGTGCCGTGCCCGGGCGACCGGAAAGTTGAACGTCGCCCCGGCTTTTCCGCTTTATCTGGCCTTTGAGGTGCGGTTTTATTGGCGGGAAATGGACTCTTTTTGCCCCCCCCCCCTCCCCCTCTCCAAGCCCATTTAAAATCACAAGGGCCGCGCGGGCTTAATTCGTAAGTTCATTCCCGGGAAATTTTTAATGAGGGCCAAATTGCTGCACAAAGGAAGCGCGGAAATCCGCTCGGTTTATTTTTATAGTTTCTTAACCGTTTCATAATTCACCGTCCGCCGCGGCTTCCGTGAAACTTCCATTAGGGTGCATGTTTAATAGATTTAGTTGTGACAGTTTTCATTGGAGGGATTCCCGAAATTTATTGATTTCGTCGGCGGGTGTCAACCAGGTAGAGCGGTAATCCCTATGGATGGAAAATTACGCGAATATTTGGGGAATCCCCGTCGGCGTCGCTGCCACGGCGGATTATACCGGGAATACGGTACGCAGATTAGGTCCATGGTTAGATTTAGCGCGACGTCAAACAACCAATGAAGTCGTTGAAATCTCCCGCTGGGCGAAACGTCAATGTCATTTGAATTTATAGGTTATGTTCTTTGTACAATATGCGGTGCTCAAGTGAACATACTGATTGGATGAAAGGCAGGTATTGGCAATGATCCCACATCAACTTATTTTCCTAATCGAATAACGTACACAACGTAATTGTGATTGAGATCGTGTTAATTTTAATGAAGTCCGACTCGATTCCCTAATGGAACCGCGAGCGATAAGGCGGAAGCATAAACTCACTCTGGTGTATCATGTCGTTCTTCTCGTTCACCCAGTAGACGATTGGTTTAGGATTCGCCTCGGTCAGGCACTCCAGCGTGACGGTCTGCCCCTCGTAAGCTCCAACCATCTGGTTCTGTATCCACATTATCGGGGGGACTGCAAGCACAATTTCCGATTACCCCCCCGCGATCGGGCAAATTCGAGCCGATCGCCGGCGGGGGACGAGTAAACGGTACGAGGGAAAACGGAAACCCTTACAATTGACGATGAGCATGATCCTTTTACTGACTGTGGGGGGCACTCCGTTCGAAGCGATGCACAAATACGGCCCCATCTGTTGCCTGCTGACTCGCGTAATGTTCAAAACGGAACCGTCCACGCTGCTCACTGCAACAAGCCCCCGCACATAATACACCTCTTTGTGCAATTTAAATAATTGACTTCTCTTGCGGAACAACACAAATAGGTACGGGGAGGCCAGGCCCGGCCTGGCCGGGCGGTCGGGATCGATCGAAAATTGGGGCGGCCTGTTTGACCGGCTTTAACAATGCAGCGGACAAACAGGACCCTCCATAACGTGATTTAATCGATTATGGTGCAATGGAGTGGTCGGCCACAACTTTAGGGATGCTTGAAATTTGGTAGGGCGTTGCAGATGGGGATTCGGGGGATGTTGGATAACAGTCGAAAGTGTCACCACAATTCTCGCTATTCACTCTTTGCACTCCAGCCAGTTTCAAGTTTATACTTAGAATTCCGCCTTATTGGCAACAACGCAGGAGTGTACGTTGGATTACGAAGACATATAGCCCTCATAGCCGGGCCTTGCCGGTGACCTTGAATCTAGCGCAGGTAGTAGAGGCTAGAGTCCTCCAATGCGGTCCACCACGCAGCTTTTCCTCAGCGTCAAGTGCCGGTTATGAGGTCTGTATGTACTTACAAAGTACTCTGCAACCCACCCAACGCCTCAATGGGTTACGACCCACCCTTCAAGCGTGAAGAAAAAATATCGAGACGGAAAACCCTACAGTTTAACCAAATCTGCGTTACTCCGGCGAAAAATTTGAGTGTTGTGGGGGCAATTCTACCAGCAATTGGCCGGGATTTAACCCTTACAGTACGCGTAGTCGGAGGTAATTTTCTCAGATATACAACGGCTATATAAAGTAACATCCCCTAATAAACTTTGTTCGAGACAATAGCCGGGCAAGTTCCCGTTGAAAATTTCAACTTCCTTCTGCCCGGAGCCGGAGGGTGGTCGCGGGGGTTTGGGGCGTTTACGTTCCAATAAAACGGTCGGAATTTGCGCTGCGGCCGAACAAAAAGGGAGGAATAATATCCGAGGCTTTCCCAATTACTCCCGTAACGTTATTGTACCGGTTTTCTTGTTTTATTCAGCGGATTTATTCGTTTCTCGGGGAGCGGCGGATTTGCGCGAGTGCACTAGAAATAAAATTATACCTCGCGGTTTCGTCGATTGACAATCGCGAGAGAGTCAGTGGCGCGGCGTGGTTTTAGAAGGAAGGGATGCAGTGAAGAAGGAAAAACGCAATATTGCAAAAATATTCAGCGATTTGTTCGTTTCGATGCTTATGAATTGAAGAAAAAAGGTCGCAACTTCGTTCGGGCGGCACTGTAGGTCGCGGACGGTCGCCGCGTGTACTGGGGGAAAGAGCCGTCCTTCGCCTTCGGCTCATTAAGCAATCCAACTTGCTAAATTCCAAATAATCATTTATCAAAACATTTCGCCAAAAAAATGTTTCCATCAGATTGAGCAAGGGATGCACTGCTTCCATTGCTTCCATGGACGCCACGCCACTACTGAGAGTGAATCGGGCAAAAATAGATTGAGGAAGAAATCTACTCGCGAGAAGCGCGACCAAACGAAACGTATTCAATAACACAACAAAAACCTCGCGTCCTGGAGATCAACTTTGTATTGCAGTACATGGAATTCTCTAAGAGGAGTATAATGAACTACAATTTCATTTCACATTGGAATTATTTCGGGAAGTATTTTCAAGAAGTACAGGACGGCAATCATTTTAATTGGGACTCATTCTTGCGGTATCGTCGGAATTTCGTCGTCGCCGTTCAAACCAGAATATTGTTGAAAGAAGTATAACGAGACAACTCATGTCCCGCACAATGGAAACGGGAAGGATTCATTTTACACTCATTACGGAATTGAAACACGCAAAACAATCATCCGGCTAGGGAAGGAGCAAGGAAACGCGCGACACTTTTCTCTTTTGGCGAAAGGTTGAGTGCGCCTAGAGGGCGCCACCTTTGGGATTGAAGGGTCCTCGACGGCTTCGTCTAGGCCTCACCCTCGCAACCACAAACGACGCAATTCCCTTTGTTTTCAGGGGAAACCTGGCCAGGGGGTTGAGGGCTGAATTAAGGAGCGGAATCTCAATTCAGCCGTCGCCCACAATTTGAAGTCGTGAGGGTGCGGGTGGGTTAATTTGGGCACCGCCGCAGCCCGATGATAATGAGATCGCACGACCACCCCGCAGGACTTTTCCGAAATCTGCAACTTTAATTGACTTTTCGGACAGTTTTTCAATTAGGATCGAACCTCCGACCCGCGGTCCGGGCGAATTCACGCATCGATCCCCGAGGCCCTTATCTGCGCCCTAATAGTGAATCATAATTAGTTTTGCCGCGCCGCGCCGCCCTCCGGTACGTACCTTCTTCTCCCGTGTGCAGTTTAATTAGGTCTCCTCCTTCCCTCTTCCAAGTGATGGAGGGTTCCGGCAGCCCTTTCGCAACGCAACGCAAGTTCACGTTGGAGCCTTCGGAAACCACCATGTCGGTGCTCGTTGGGTAGTCCAGGATGTCGGGCGGAACTGGAAAGCAGAAGTTTCGGAAAATATGAGACGTGAAAGCTCTGATTGATTAAATTCTTAGCGGGTTTAGTTGGGTCGTCCCTTTTTCTGCGCTTAAAATCCCCCCCGTACACAATCCAATAGTTCCACCGCTGCTTCATTTAGTTAAATTAATCTCTATTAGAAGAAAATGAATTAGAAATCTTAGAATGGAAATGAAGAATGTCGCAGAATCGGAGTTGCCAAGCGTGAAATACCTAGGGAAAATGTGATAAAATTAATCCGGTGTTCAAGTACCAAAATACCGAAAAATTAGGTCAGCTTTCAACCACTTTCCGACGTTAGCGCCACGCCATCCCCAGCTCCGTTGCGTGAAAATAAGGTGATAAGCTTTTTTACCAAGTTGAATTAAAATAATGTCCTACGCCCCGGGTAGGAGTGTATCATTTATGGACGGAATAAAAGCGCAATCGAGGGGGTGAAATTCGTTACGTTTTCGGGGGTGAATCGTAATTACGTAGAAATCGAAGCGCGCACTATAATCTGTTCTTGAGCAGCCCACGTATAATCAACCCCTAATCTGCGTAACACGCGAACAAAGGGCTCTCTCCACTAATATAAGTCAATTACCCCGCAAGACATAATCCAACCGTGAGCCGGCGCGCCACCCTCCTCGCCCCGCCCGCTCCCGCAGCAGTCCTCGGATGGAAACCGGGGCGATTTTGTGTTAAAGCGTTCCCATGATTCGATGTTATGTAATTTGATGACTGCTTTACATATATTTGCATGTTATTGGACGGGAAGGTGGCGTGGCGGCCGGATCACAAACCGCCCGGTCGTCCTCAGTGGCGACACCTATTACAGGGTCGGGTTTGACGGCTTCCGCATTGCCCCCAGTGTTTAACCGAACGTGTACACACACCGCACACGCCTCCTTCGCCGTTTCAGTCAGGGCCTAGGCTCCATGCATTATTTGTCGGGGCTGCAGTGCAGTTCTTTGGGGGGGAAAATTGCGAATCGAAGTATTCCCGAGGTGTTGGTTGCATGGGCCGCAGAACGGGAGCGGCGGAATAAAACCCGTCGCTCCCCACAGTGATGAATAAGGAATTAGGTCCAGTTGAATTCCCTACAAAATTTCCGTGGAAATCGCTCGAAAAGGTTCTCCGCTTAAATCATTGCCCTTTTCTGCGATTTCCAATTAACTGTTTGCTAAAAATTTCAAATCGAGTCCGGTTTACAAATGAGGGGTATAGAAGCAAAACCGGCAATCTCCAGTGGATTTCCTATGGGGATTGCCGGTTTTGTTTCTACGCCCCTCAAATATTATTTTCTTGTCTGAATATTTTTAAATCTATTTAGCAGTGTGGGTATTACTTCAGCCCCTTTTACTTTTCAAGGTGCTCAAAATTGAACTAGACAAATGCGCTCTCAAAGAACGAACGCGAAGCCGAAAAATCCCTAAAATATAAATTCACCGACCGGAAATTCCCCCATTGCATTGATATTGGTTCGTGGGTCCATCTCGCCGGGCGCAAATTTCCGAGTGGCTTGTATCAAGTCGACATCCCCAGATTGGAATTACGAAACTAGTTCGTCCGAGCTGCGGGCGGAAGGGCCAGGTCAATGGGAATTTCCATTCTGGCCTCCGAGTTCCGCCTTAACTCAAGATTCAAAGGCGGAAAATGGCGTCCGAAATTACACCATTGAATTCGAGGGTCTTGAGTGGGCGCCACGAAACATCCCCTCATCCACTCCCCCACGACCATTGACTTAGTCCAGTCCGTCCGCCAAGGGTGTTCGTGTTCCACTTTTCACTTTCTTGTGAAAAGGCTTACTCTTCTTCCCCCGTGGGTCCGACTCTCTCGGAGTGCGATGCCCACGGCATTGAGAAGTTTCTGACGTTCGATGACGCGTTCTTTTCCCGTGAGTCAGACTCTCTCGGAGTGCGATACCCACGGCATTGGGAAGTTTCGGAGGTTCGACGACGACCACGCGTCCTCTCGTGAGTCCGACTCTCTCGGAGCGCGATACCCACAATCGGTATTGAGTAGTTTCGGACGTTCAACGAAAACGATACGTTCTTCTCCCGTGAGTGCGACTCTCTCGTAGTGCGATACCCACGGTATTGACAACACACTGTGACCAGGTTAACATCGAAACTTTAAATTGCCCAGCTGTACTCAACAAGTGACAACCCTTCATTTCCATCCCCAAGGGGCAGTCAACCCATCGGAAACCTAGTCTCAAATTCCCGAAGAACTGGGGAAGTTTGGCCTTCGTCTCCCTCAACCCGCCCTTTCGTCCTCCGACTCCCGCGTCCCGCGTCCCGCGTCCCTCTTCCTTATCCTTTGCCACTCGACCGCAGCAGTGCCGTTGGAAATTCGCAACAGAAGTACGAGAAAGTGGAGAGCGAGGGCGGAACAATCCACGGCCGCAGCAGCAGCCGAGATCTGGTACTTGCTATTCATTACGCGTCTCGAGGGCCCTCTTATGGGCGAGGCGAGCCACTGCTCCCAGCCAAGGCCGGATTTGTATACAATTTCCCTCGGATCACCTCTCACTTTGACTAAGTTTCGCCCGGCGGCCGTCTGTAGTTTAACGTTTCGAGAAAAGGGCTCGGCGGGGCGGAGGGCAGAAGACGGCGGTTGGGCGTGTAATTAGTTGGGCTTTTCACTATCACGGTATGTTTCCGCCCGAGGTAATTCGGCGGGCTACTCGTGTTCTTGGATGCCAGCGCCCTCGTGATGATAACCGCGCACCCCAAACCGCAGATTTGTGCCCAAAACGTTCGCGTTGACGTTCACGTGACGGCTCGACTATGCTCAAAGAGTGGGGAAGAGGGTCTTTGATGTTGACTTTCCAATGGGGGCACACTGCCCCCGCTCTTCGCCAAGTTTTGACACTCACCGACCACATCCAAATAGCCGACTTGGCTCTTCATGGGATCCGTGTTGATCTGGCACATGTACCATCCCCGATCCGACTCCCTAACTTCTTTGATGTGGAGGAACCAGGTTTTGTGTTCGCTGTGCGTGACGCTTATCCGTTGATTCTTCGTTATGACGTGGCTGTGGATAGTTAGGATAGTTTGGGTATCTACTCTCAGCCAGGCAACCTATAAGAAAAAGGGGAATAAGTTAGATAGACTAGTATATCCCCTGTCTACTAAAATTTCTTGATTATTAGTCGTACGTTCCTATTGATATTGTTGGCTCATTCATTTCACAGACGTTAGTGTCGTTCTTTTTAAAAAAATGTTTATTCACCAAACTGTAATCTATATGCTAAAGAGATAAGTGTTCTTTTCATCATTTGCAATTCTTCTAACGATGAAACTATGTCTTTGTTTAAATTGTGAATCTTCTGATATGTGATATCGTGGGGGAATCACGGGGGGGGGGGTGAAGAATTATTGGGGGAAGATTTCCGATTAAGGTGGGAAAATCACCTACATAGATCCAAATCAAAATTAAATATTTATAAATTTCAAAATAAACTAATTCGTGTAGCCCTCGTCCTAATGACATGGCGCTTCGTTTGGAAGATTTTAAAACCGAATTTTACTGCTAATGCTTTTATAAAACCCACCCATCCCCGTCGACACGAAACCGCTCTGCGCGCAAATTCCGCGATCGGAAAAAGATAACACCGAGCGCCGGCCAAAAACCCGCAAGAAAAACACATCCCCGGCGAAAAATTCAGCCCGGCAACCGCAAAGCCGGCGGCCAAAGCTCCCCCTGCAGGAAGGGCAAAGCTCGCGGAAGGAGCCCGTTTTGACAGCTGCATTTCCACAATTCCGTGCGGGCGGGCGGGGCGGCAGCAGCCTTTTTGTCGGTCTCCAGTTTTACCTCGCGCCTCCGAAAGCGGCTTCATTTCCGCCCCGCGGCAGCCCTTGTTTATATTCAAAACGATGGTAGCGCCAGCGCGATGGTCGCAGTTCCATCCATCAATGTTGGTAACGCAAAATAAACCGTTGCGGTTCGATAACGTGCACTAGTGTGACAAGGGACGGGTGACGATGGCATGCCCGGCCAATCGCCGCCCTTGGCAATCTTCTCTTTTCAGTTGGCGCACTGAGAGCCGCATGTTACATTAACCATACTGAAATTAACATCATGGAACATTTGGCCTTTTGTGAGGGAGAAATTTCCGGCGTGGACGATGTGTGGGGCGCAGGATTAATTAGGACTTCATAGGGATGGTTTAATTAAATTTTTTGACTGAAATATTCGCAGGGCCGAATTTATCCGTCCTCTTCAATGATTTCGAGATGGGTGAACCGAAACGTTATTACAATCTGAACCCATATTTTATGGGTCTATATTTGCAAAGATGAATTGTTTTCTGATGGAGTAGAATAAGATACAGTTCAGTGCATGCATTTAACCCCTGATTATTCTAGTTCAGCTGGAACTAGTGAACATAAGTTTATCCGTTTATCCGAGTTAACTAAAATGGACGTAAAAATAACGCGCCTTCCAGTAAATTCAACTTCTAATAAATGCATTAATATTACAACCCACTCGTGCATAATAGTGACACGCTGTGTTATTACCGACAAAAGATGAAAATATAATCCGCACGAGCCGCAAGCGCAGACAAGGCAGCAGCCGAAAAAGGGCGCGTATAAATGAAAAATTGTAATCAGAATCTCGGCAGGATAAACAAGACCCCCTCATTAAAATTAGGAGGGCGTATGATGAAAAGGGACGGCCGCGTGTTAACGGGAAAAAAACCGGGCGAACCTCGCAATCGCACGTCAAATTTAGAAGGCGAAGGGCAAACGAGGAGGGCTGCTGACAAGCCATGCTAACTGCTAAATGGGCTTGTGACTGACAGACACTCTAATGAAAATCCCCTCTGAACGCACACTACGAACCTAATGCAGTGTCAGCGGCACAATTTTGACGTAATGCACGGGGTGGGTAGGATTACAGCGGCGCTTCTAGCTCGAAGCCGCGCCATCTACGATTCCTTCGGAACCCCCGCGACCGGAGCCACCCACCAACCTACCTTGTATGCACCCAAGTCTTCAACCAGGCACGTGAGGACGGCTTCCCTGCCAACAGCTACCGTGACGTTCGTTATTGGAGCGCTGAATTTCGGGTTGTCTGCAACAGGTCCAATAAACCTCAGTTTAGTGGGGTTTTGATGACTGGAAGTCGGTAAATTCTATATGCATCCCACACCTACGTGAATCATCACTATGTAGATACTTGAATAAGCGGTTTTCGCGTGTGCCACCTTGAATATTCGCATTTTCGCCACTACCCTGTCCTCTACGATCCATAGCAAGGATCTTGTTTGGTTCAAGGCCCACATTCACCTATTTTAAGTAACGCATAAATCGTATAAGAATCAATTTTACAACGGGCGGAGCTATGCAATTTTAGCGAGAATTGGCTCAGCTGCGCCCTCTATTGAGGCAGGATAATGACTGTCATGCTGAAGGTAGGCCTTAAACGTCCACTGTCTTCATGTATGGTCATCGACATGTAATTAATCAACATTAATTTAGTATAAAGTAGAATGGAAACTCTACCCCGTCCGGCACATCCCTTACCCGATCATTGTTTAAACAAAGCGCATTATCTACATGTATGCCCATCGCTCACACGCACACATCGCCCGAAACACGGTGGAAGGAGCATAGCACGCGGATACACGTTGTCTATAATTTCCAATGCAAATTCACGAGCTTTTATACTATATTAGCAATTCATGAAACATAAGCACTGCCATTGTAATAACACAGTTTGATGTGCCATTAGGGGCCATGACGTACACGGAACGTGTACCAATTACCAATGCGAATTCGCAATTTTTCACCGCCTCGTTTCCCACAAGCAGGCGAGAATTTTCCGGCGTCCTGTGTGTGTGTGTGTTTTTTTTTCGGTCCGTAATTCGAGCGCTTCCCGGGGGTTGGGCGCCACGTTCGCCGCTTTACGGACGAGCTGGCAATGAACTGTTTGGCCATTCGCAGTAAACCGCCCGCTAACTGTGCTGCCTGGTTGGTTTGCAGTACCTATCGTGATATTCCGGATGCTAATTAGAGAATAACAGGATGCATCAGCGACGCCCCAGCATCCAGTCCCATTCCGGAGCGAGCTTAACGTGCATTTTTGGGGAATACGTAATTAGTTGGGATTAGATTAGTGTTGCGCCTAATGAGGAGCAGGCAGCGGCGGATCAAACCTTCGTGGGGCGTTCCGAAACCTTTGATGGAAGTTCGATTTTAGATCAATGCTAATTGAAGTGGCTCTCGCCCTGATTAAGTGTCACAATTTGCTGTTAGTATAGGGACCAGCGTTGATACAGTAATTCAGGTTATGCGACCGTGACGGAAATAACGAGCCTTTACGAATAACATATCCTAGGGGCATTTCTCCAACTCAGGTTAACGTTAAAGTTGGTTTAAATCGACGTATTTAAAAATAGTCGAGGCTGTCATTTTAAACCTTGATGAATATTAAATTGAGTTGGCGAAAATTGCACTTACGATCGTTTGCACCAACTCAGTTTAATACACTAAAATACAATATACTCTTTGAAAACTCCCTTTTTAAGAGTATAATAATATACAAAATGTCAATTTTCGTATCCGTCCTATTCAAATTGGTATTTTCCAACCTTAATTTCAAGGGTGACTTTTCAAGGCTAGTGCCTGGCCAGGGGTTCAACAAGTTTTTCCGCGTTCGTTTCCCAAAAAAAAGCTACCGTCCGCATCTCACCTGAAATTCAGGCGGAATTACGCACCCTAATAAAATACGCATTACACAGCTTGTTAGGGGGTTGTAACCTCACATTAGCCGGCGGGGCTTTATTATCTCCGCCGGTTTACGGCCACTTTTATTCGGTATTATAAACCTATATTTCACGTTGGGGGCCCCTTGTTCCGCCCAGGGTAATTATAGGCTGCATAGCTGCGGATGCAAATTAACACAGGAAATGTGTCGACGTAATGAGAAATTTTAACGAGCGCCCGGGGATTCTTCGCAATCGAATGGGCTCTGAATGATGCAAGGGAAAAAGTGCTCCTGGATTGCCGACCTTCGGCCCGCCAATCTAATCTCCGAACCGCCTGTGCGTTATGGTAAAATTTAATTTAATTGGAATTGCATTAAGGAGACTAGACGTCGGCCGGGCTAAGTGTGTGTGTGTGCGCGCGCGGGGGAAAACCGGGCGAATTTATGGGGCATACGCAATCGGAACATGTAATCTCCCAAATGAAAACCGTTACCCTCGCAGAACAAGCGGCAGCCGGTAATATCTTCGGCGAGTGCGCTAATACCGGAGCTGGAACTGCGAATTTAGGGAAGTTGTACGGGCGTTTCGGCCCTTATCTCGGCTTAAAGGGGGAGGACGTATGATTTTGCGATCGTGTGGGGACGAGGGGTCGTCGCCGGGCCCGGCTATTGGAGGTGAGGCAAGAGGTAGCTTGCATAGGGAGAAATAAATGCAAAATTTTTTTCATTCGTAACATTCTGCAAAATTGGAAGATTGTCAGACTTGAAAAATTACAATGAAAACACGTTAATAAAGTGTGCACTAGGATCAAACTTAAATTTAATAAACGCTCCTTGCGTCTCCATTGGACGCATAGTCGTCAGGGTTCGCTCGGGTGGAGAAGGGTACGAAAGGACGCCCGAAGAACGGGACCGGTCTAGTCAGGACAGCCTCACTCAGATCGCAAGGGGTTTTCCTGGCTCTCCTCGAGGGTCCCAGGTGCACCCCTATTTATTCATAGACTTAAGCGTCACAAATAATTCGGGAAACCCTCGATTATTCTAGCGCCCCGTGTTTATTCAAGGAGCGAGTGTCAAGCCGCAAGCAGATTATTTATTTTAATAGGATTGTTCCACCCCGAAACCTGCCCGCGAGACGTCTTATCGGACAAGACGGTGCTGTTTTCGTAGGGAATTCACCCTCTAATAAACAAATCCCGACGAACCGGGAACGTCTAATCTTCGGAACGCGAACTGCCGATCAATCATTCGCATAGCCCGCCGTCATTAATTACTATCCGTAGAAGAACGTTGCAGGCATCTTCCGATGACGGTTCCAACGTGGCGTATATTGATCAGGTGCGCTTGTATGGGCGGAGGAGAAAAGCCGCGGGGGGGTTTGGGTGGTAGGCAATATTTACTAATGGACTTATTGAGTTCATCAAAAGCGAAGAGCTCCTAATGGATGGGCGTTTTGAGTGGTATTGAATC
>JAUIMY010000065.1:0-87485 GCA_033557855.1 Hydrochus callosus | reverse complement strand
ACCCATTATAAAATCCCTTCTTTAATAATCCCTACACTGTAGCGGACGTTTCAATAAACAAATTTATCTGTATTTGGATTAGAGTTCCACTAGTTATTATACTCTTTTAAATTTTCTCTTATGTTGTTGATGAGCTAAATAAACAGACTTACTCCAGAACGAGACCTTTTAATACATTTTTCTTCCCTAGCGCACAATACTTTTTTGGGTTTATCAATATTTATCCAACCCATCACTTTCTTCAAGTATTAAACACCGCACCATAACTTACAATACCTAATTTGTACTGTTTACTTCCTGTTGGTGCAGATTTCCGGTTGTGGCCGACCCTTCCACACCCTTCCTCACAGGTATGATTAACGTTTCTCGTTTGGAACACAAAAGGGGTGATTTTATAATGGGTTTCCAACCATGTCTTGAGCTCGAGCTTTCGACCAGGGCAGGAAGTGACATTTTATTTTCTTTTCATTCCCGAGGATGTTCGTGCGTACGCATACAAAATCGACCAAGGGTAGAAGCATTCAACACCTTTAAACTGCGTAATGAAAATTAATTCAATTTCACTTTTTGATTGCAAACAAATTCAATATAAAATTGCTTGTCATGTACGAGCACAGACCAAAAATTTTATAGTACATACCCTCGTCTGTGGTACGAATCAAATCGAGTTTCGAATGGATTTTCGCGAATTCTTAAATTACCCTCTCAACAAACGTGTGAAAGTAAAAAAGCGGAGTCAAGGATTCCAATTTACAAACAATCCGAAATGAAAACACAATGTTACAAGTAAAATTTCGCATCGCAAAAACAGCAATCGGAAATTTGCATTTAACTTGGGATGAAGCAGATTTAAAACTGAATCTGGTTGTGTAATTGTGCAGAGACTGTAACTCCTATTTTAATTTTTCAACTCGTATCAAACACATCACATCCGTATCCGTTGGCATAGCGTGCACCTATTGTCTTATAATTTGATGCAAAATCCTTTTTTGGCGTGCGTTATATCATGATCATAAAAGTTAAAAGTGGGACCACATGAGTTTGCTTCCATCCTCTTCATTTTCATGTGATGTTAATTTTTTTAAGCGATTATACTCTTTAAAACGAGTTTTAAGAGTAAATTTTATTTTGTAATTATTTCATTATTTTAAGAGTAAATTCTATTCAATTATTATTTTATTTACCTATAGACTGAAATTCAATTGCAATGATAAACTATTGTTTTGAATGGCAAAAACAATTCCAACAATTAGTTTATCTGTGCCACAATTCATAGAAATCACTCGACTACAAGAAGGGTGCTCGCCTAAGCATAACAAAAGAAGACAAATTATAGGCCGCGCATTTAAACTTTCCATTTCCTAATTGCCCGATAAAAAAAGGAAACATATGCGGCTGTCACATTAATTTGAGCTCTCGGCTTGGGGTAGCTCCGGCAAATTAGAAAGGGCTTCAGTAGAACTAAAACCCATTAAAGACGAATGGAGCCCCCACTGATTATGGCGTAATTTGGAAATCAACTTGAAAAGTTCGTTGGATTTCTCCATTTGAATCAATGGGGTGGACTAAAAATTTTAAACTTACTGGGGTGAACCATAGACTAATAATTATATATATATAGTATACTCGTCTGTGGCTGAACTCAAATTCCAACGAAGAATGAAGAGTATAAAAAAGAGTGATTTAATGAAGTAAGAGTGTAATTCCAAGAAATTAAAAACTTATTAAGCAAATTAAACAGCAATCTCAACAAATAAAAACCAGGAGTGTTTTCCTCTGAGAAAATTTATGAGGTGAAAAATTAATATCATCCCATAAAAATTTCATCTAGATTCCATTCAGCGAGGAAAGAGGGTAGATACCCTGAAGAAAAAGTTCTTGTCGTAAAAACGCATCCCCCACTGCAGTAGTGAACCCCTAAGAGAAAACCTATTGGGGGTTTTCATTTTTCTTCCCTCGTAAAATATGCCAGACCAGTCTTAGTACCTTCCATAAATATTAAATGCCCCGTGATTACTTGCTTGTTTACATAACGAATAACAATGGTGGAGGGCCCCAGCTTCGGGTTCATTTCCCTGGAGAGGGCGAGTTGCATATAGATATGGGAGGAACAGGGGGAAAGCAACCCTTAACTTAGGTAAATAGATTTCAATTGGGAATTTCCGAGTCTAAATCAAATTTAATTTCCTTGTTGCTCCTTTGTTTCGAGATACAGGGGGCCTGCGGATTTAATGAAATTTCTGAAACTTCCCGAATAGAACCTAACTTTTAAATTGATTTTTGCACAAAAATTGGTGTTGAAATAAAATCTCGTTTTCAATAAGATTAAATTTTAGACCACACTATGTTAAAAGGTTACTCGAGCTTAAAAGCTGTTTTAATAATATCAAACAAGATTTAATATTACAGTTTCAAATATTTTTATACTCTTGAAAACAAAGTTTGCATTGGATTCCCATTAACAAAACGTCCAAAAAATGTCACATTTTATGTAGAGGATGAAAATGTATATTATTATAAAGGAATAATATAAAGGGAGTATTTTCGACGGAAATAATACGACGCCATGTTGAAATTCACTGGGAAATAGAAGGGGGTAGATGTAACTACTATCAAAGATGTATAGGGGTTTCGATATAACAACAGCTATCAACGGAATCAATCTTGACACAATAGGAAATAAGAAAAATGATCGAACTCGAATTCACCCCCCAAATAAGCAGTCTATTTCGTTGCAAATTAACCCAAACGTATGTAATACGACCTGTCACATATCGGAAACGTACCTCCTGCCTTCTGCTTTACTACAATACAATGGAAAATCACCATAGGAACGAATCTAGTACATGGGACGCTAAAAGCAAATGACTCAGACTTGTTCTTATTTTTTGGTGGAAATTGCACCACGAAAACTATCCCTCTTCGTCATTCGACTAGCATTTCAGTTCCTATGTGAGACGACGTGTTGCAGGGTGCATTTAGGGTGGAGGCTTGCACAACCTGATACGAAATATCGACTGTTTTGCAGGGGTCCGCAGTTAGGGGGAGAATGCAACCCTCGGAAACAACAGGGTCCACTATTAAATATGAATTGAAACAAATATAATGTGCGATTGATGTGTTAATTTTTGATGACCTTAGGGGGCGCGTTTCACCGGCTTTCCTCCCCCCCCGTAACGTTTGATTAATTTGACAGGTGGATATAAATTTTTGAGGGAACTTTATGAAGAGAAATGGAGGCTGAAAAATTAACACGAGCTGACGTGAAATCGTTATAAATATGCATTCAGTTTAAAGTTTATTTGTTCCAATTTCGTTTTTATTTTTTACTTCTCGTATACATAGTATGTAAAGAGAAGGTATAGTAATTTCCTTTGTGGTTTTTTTATTGAAAATTAAATTTTGGAATTCGATGGGTGTTTTAATGTTATACTCTTCGAAACGAAGTTTTAAAATAGAATATTGTTTTTTTTAATAGGCAACGAGCATATTAACAAAAGACACTCTCAAAAATGACTGAACAAATTTATTGTTTCCCAGTGTAATTGCGTACCTGCTCACTTACAATGTGCTCCATTAATGAGCACATAGATGTACATAAGTGCTTATTGGTACAGTTTAATTGATGGTCGTGGTTTTATATTGACATGATGATGGAGACTAAAGTAAATTGAGGAAGAGGATGAAGACTGAGGAAGCGGCTGAAGCAAATGTAGGTGATCCCAAGAGACTCCTGTTTCCTTCTTTTTCAGTAAAAAATAGTGCGTAAAAAGTTTGGGTCCGCCTGTCATTCATTTTAATTATAATTCGTTCCATATTCGTTTCCTGGAGGGTGGGTGCTCGACTTGAATTTCCGCTTCTTTTTTCTGTACCCTTAAAAAGACTACAGACCTTGAACCATAGTGCACATGCGAGTCTGCACAGGTGTTGGCTGCTTTGAATGGGGATGCATTGCGAAAAGGGAGGTATACACCTACAGGAAGATGTATTGAATTTTTACATTATTTTATCGTGATTATTATAATTTTATTATGTTTGTTTTGTTGTTTCCAATGCTCTTCAGTAGATATTTAGATATGCCTACTTAAAATTTACGAAAATTATTATTTCCGAACAATCTAAATTTGGTAAGAATGATAAGTACGAGTAGCTAGAGTATTATAAGAATTGAGAAAAATTCATAAACTCAAATCCTTTGATTCCAATACGAAAATCTTCACATGTGGCCCCCGAATATTCCTACCCTTGATGCGATGAATACAGCACCCTCGCGCACCCTCTCTATACAGGAAGGACAAAAACGAAGAAATTTTTTTAAGGGGGTCTTTTTCCCTATTTTAATCTTTGGCATTCGCTTCAGAATTGGGTTACGAATACTTCCTGTACTTTTTAGGTGAGCAGTTGTTCGAATTAAAAAAATTAAACATCTGCATTTCGACTTCCTTGGGGTAGGCTTCGGTAAGATGTGGACCAATTTCTCCCTTGTCATAACAAGGAAGTGCCTGTGGACCTTTTTACACTACTGAAAACATGTTATTAATTTAATTTATTGTTGTGACTCGTTCGTACACGAAAATTAGTTAATATTCTTCCGCCTTTTTAAACTCATATTGAATTGAGGATTTTGTTTGCCATTCAATGATGATAGCATTAGGAAACCAGTCCCACATAACTTCACTAATTGACACGTATACGTTTGTGCAAAATTTTTGTTGTCCTGAATTTATATTGTTCAAAATTATGGAGGATTTATTTCATGGAGTGATAGGTGATGAATATGACAATAAATGAATCTGCTAGTAACTAACAGGATCTTTACCAGGAGATCGATATACCGATCCTTATTCGTAAAATAAAAAGACAGTCTTCAAAACGAATTTTTTTAATTATTTTAAGTAGTATATTCGTGATGCTGTGTGTATTTTTCAAATTAAAATATACCTATACCATATTTTGGGACAACCAGAGTAGCTAATAAGAAAGTGTACAGCGCACAGATAAAAATCAGTAAATTCAGTGTAGGTGACAAGTGCATCCACTGTTATTCGGAAATGCGGCTCTACATGGCCGTAATTAAACAACGACGGTATTAAATTACTGAGCAGACGTCATCAGAACTATGTTTATTAGTGTCAACCAACCTGGCTAGGATTTCTTTGTGGAATCCGAGCAGTCATTAGAGAGTGAAGCGCAAGCAAGAAGCAGAGCCTGTTAGTGCTTTGTTGGAGGATTTAATGGTCACTCTCTTTCCTCCAATTTTGTGTAATTGTTGAATCCTATTTATCGCCGCTAAGTGCACTTAATTGGCCAATTTGGGGACGAATTGGAGTTATGATGTGGATACTTTCAGCTTCAATCGCAGAATCATTTACGATTATTGCACTGGATTAAACCATAAAAACAATTATTGTTGCTCCGTTGGTTGAGTATAATAACACTTCGTTTTGAAAAGTATTAAAATAAAATTCTGAAAAATTCGTTTTGAAGAGTGCAAAATGTAGTCCATCTGACAAAGAAAATGGTATCGAAGGCATATTGTTGTGATTAGAGGGATTACTAAGCAATATTTTATTTCAATGTCCAATTATAGAAAATCTGGTCTATCACCATTACGACTGAAACTTCGAAAAGACATGTTTAAAAATCAAGGTAAATCATTGGAATGAAATTGGAGCCATTGAATGTAATTGCACTGCATCAAATTTCACATTGAATTGAACCTACTGAAATGGACAATATTTTCTAGTATGTGAAGAGAAAATAGGTTGAAGCACGTGTCACCAAAAGCTACTTAATACGAAGTGAATATGGCGACAGGAAACGTTTTTAAACGCTCAGTTGGCAGCAAGATATTTCGGTTGACGCCCTCTTCGTCATGAAAAGAGCATTATTTCCATTCATTTCGCACGTTTCCTTCCTCTGCTCAAAGTGCACCACTTTGTCCACTATTTCTTCTTTTATAGGCGGAGTGTCATTTGAGTCTGCTTATAAGGGAACGCATTCGTGTTTCTAAAATTCTACCATTATTTGTGAAAAATATTTGGCTGATGGGTCAAAAATTTCGTATACGTAATCAATTAATACGTAACATCATGGGCTAAAAATTATACACTCATTCGTGGTAACATCAATCAGAACAGGCAAATACAATGAAATAATTGTTCGATCTGAACATTATAATTCAGGACAGACTGAGGATTTGTGATTCCATTCCAATGGTGATTCGAGCAATTTAGCTGCCAATAAGTCGCCTTATTCTACAGAGAGAAACAAATTAGTTCACAGGTTTGAAACTTAACCGCAGAGTTCTAATTTCTAAATTATTTGCTGGTTGCGGTGCGAAACGTTCATTATAATTACAACTTACATCATACATCCAATTTGGCGGCACATCGCCAAATCAAGGGTGGAGTAATTGCGATGCAGTAGTTTGGGAAAGTTACTGCTAAGATTTCCCAAGTCCCCATGAGCATGTCATTAATTTGTCACTCAACCAGAGCAAGAATCAAATGGACGGTGATGGAAGAAAATTTACACCCAATCCCGGGGCTCAATGGGAGCCTGCGCTAGGATAATACTCGCGAATAATAAGGATGAATTATCCTGTGGAAGGAAAAACGACTAGGTTGAATCTGGCGTGGAATACTGGGGCGAATCTTATTGTGTATGGACGCCAATCAACTCGAGATGGATTGTAGCGCTAATCAGGAAAATTACCCTCGTAGGGCTTTGTGGAGAAATTGCGCTTTTATATAGAGGGTTGTTCCCATACTGGTCCATTGTTCCATGTAGGTTCAATGAGTAATTATAGACAGGTTTGGCGGTGAAGATGTACAGGGCTCGAAGGACCAATATGAAATCGATACATAGCAAGGCGCCAGTTCTGAGTTTTCAGGCAGGTCCTAAGTTTTGATTTGTAGGAAACATACACTGGAGTGCCACCATATGTGCAACAGGAAATTTTAAACTGTCATGCGAACTTTTGACCTGTTCCCACTAAAATGAAGTTGATCCTCCGTCACCAGACGTGGGGGAAGGATCTCAGACACATGTGACAAGTTATATCTCATTTCTCCCAGCGCAGCGGCAGCGTTGGATCAAAGTAGCTGCTCTCCTATAAGCACTTCCTTTCCAGGAATGGCCATTCATGCTGGGACTGTCCAAAGGATCGGATGACGACACATTGAAATTAAAACTTGCGATTTGAGATTACGCATATCAAACGGTTCTTTGTAAAAATTTCGCCGCTCCACTAAGCTATCAGTGACGTCCTATCAGAGCAGTGCTTGTTTGCTTCGACTACACAGCAACAACTGAATCTCACCCCTGAATGATGCAGCACGCGTCTCCAATATCAAATTCGCATGAATCCTAATAAAAAAGGACGTAGGCACTCCTCGTAGTAAGACCCAATCAGCCTGTTCGAGTGAACGTGTATAGAAAACTCCCCCTTTTCCCTTAGCTAATCAGGGACCTAATCGGTGCGGCGCGCTGACCTCGAGGGGTTGTATTGCACCCTTCGATATCCAGATAATATATAATCTAGTCGGGAGAGCCTCGATCACCGGCGGTCCCACGGGCAAGGAGGAATCAACAACCCCTACGAAGCATATAATTCGAAGGCACTAGAAACTAGAATGACATGTGTTGCATTTTACGCTGATGGTGCTTCTTTTTATGGGGGGTGCGAAACACAGCTAATCCTTTAATTTCGTTGGTGGATGGAAAATAATGTTAGGCTATAGGGGAGCATTAAAAAGCGTGTCCCGCGTACAATAATAGTGGAAGTAATTGTAGCGAATCAGACCTTTTCTTCTTCGTAAACTAATCATATCCCCCTCTCGAGCAGTATGTTGGCATATGGGACTGATTCAAACTGATCAATATCGATATAGGAACCCCATAATCCTTAGGGTTGTACTTACAAATAGGATATTTAAAAACGAAATAATTAATTTTACAACCCTGCTAACAGTGCACCCCAGTACACAAACCGTGACGATCTGCACCAACAAACATCCAAGAGACGTAACGACTACAATTAACACGAAACGTTTATTCAAGCGGCCTGCTTCCTTTGAACCGTCCAAAAGGATGTTGCACACAAATCCTCTGCGCCACCTCCCCTTCCGGTAACCGTGGGAGGAGCACCGCAGGTCTTTGAAGGTCGAGTTACGGAATACCCTCCCTAATAGATGCATGCGGGGGTTTTGTGCCCATTGGGGTTGTGAAATTCGAACCTTCCCTGCCGAAGATCGTAAAGCAAACATGTGCACCCCGGGATTGAAATCGAAATGTAGATTTTACGGTCTCAGGAAACAGACGCGACAGGCAATCAGACCTTCAAACCGCCCCCTCAAGATTTCCTTACCCAGAAATTGTAGGAATGATTGCTCCATTGCTGTCAGCTCCTTGAGTTAGAGAAAATTATCAATTCAAGTCAGACTCCAACCACTGATTGTGGGCGATGGTATACAAAGGGAAGTACATGAACGGCAGTAAATTAACAGCGGTGTACTACAAACTTATGGAGTTATAGTGTTGTCACGAAATCGTGCAATTAGTTTCATCTATGCTGATTCACAATATACAGAGTATTTTTTCTGAAGCCTCCATGCTTCTTCCACCTTTATTATTAGACGTACGATGTATGAAAATAATGTAAAGATACTATATTCTTACGGACGAACACCTGGGTGCGGGAAGGAACGATACGAGTTTCTCGACTGTAATTAATCGCTTTAAATAAATAAAAATACTTCATCACAAAGCAGTGTTTAATAAACCAACCCTAACTAAATAAAAACTTCACAATAATTTAAGCTGATGGGCAACTATAGAGGGTGTTGCGCAAATATCCTAAAGCACAAACTACGTCCTATGTACGTAAACAAGAAAACAAAAATCAATGCCCAAACACAGATTCCTTAAGTAAATTGAAAGAGGACCATCAAGTCATTAGACTCTCAGAACACACGTGGGACCCAAAACGTTCCCAAAACGTTGTTTCCTGTCAAAGCAACTGGAACTAAAAGACCTGTGCAACTGCGACACTGGCCCTTCCCTTCAGCAACATGCAAATGTCTATGTTTACACTATAATTGGGAGATCGTACGTGGAAATTAACCTGTAATGGGTCCACATTCCGTAATTGAGCGTTCCTAACGAGGAATTAGAGTAACTAGACCGAATATCGTCACGAGACCATGGACGATTTTTCTTCCGTAATTTAGGTACATTTCTCTAACGGTTCACTTTGTTGGATTCGCTATAATTTACCAGCGCCCGCAGTCCCATCTTCCTTGGAACTGTATCCGAATTAAAAATAGTAATTCCACCTAAAAGTGGGTCTGGTACAATTATTTTCCGTATTTGCGTCTATCTTGCCTTTAATCGCGACTCTTATCAGCCCGGTTATCACCAATTACGCATTTTCGCCAAAATATGGCTTGCCGAAACCCGGGATTGAACCGGGGACCTTTAGATCTTCAGTCTAACGCTCTCCCAACTGAGCTATTTCGGCTGATATTTGGAAAAGTATGACCAATGACATTTTAATGGGTAGAAATGGCAAGGTTTATTCAATAAGAATACAATATAAATACTTTTGAAACTTCGTTTTCAAGAGAATTCAGTCAACTTCTTGTTTTAAACTTCTTTTCGAATTTCCTCTGCTACAGAAGTTCTGGTATAAATTGTTGCAGGTCCCAACGCTAATTGGCAAGCAAATTTTTTAGCCTCAATCAGACACAAAATTTCCTTCACCGATCTGTCTCAAACGTATAACTATCAAAATCACAATATTCGACAAAGCATTAGGAATAAGATAGTGAAATGTGTTTCAAATTCCCTTCCGTTCCATTTCAGTTGCTATTTCCACCAGAAATGGTGTTCCAACCTCATCTAAATAACCTTCTGATAGGAATTGATTAATGAAATTCTTGAGAATTTCATTAATTTCGTATATGTATTCTTCTTCTGCCAATTGTAGAATTCCCCAATAATACTGGTAGTCACTCATATCGTAGTTGCTATCAGTTGAGGTTGATGTATCCAATATTTCGTCATTAATCTCGTCCAAATTTCCATTGTGACAAACATAAACAAAGATGTTGCTTCCAATTCGGACAAATACACACTCCATTCCGAAATTAATATTTTCTTGTTTTATCGATGGCAAATATTCAATTCCACGATTGTTAATTTCTTTTCGTACCGAAGGCAAAAATTCACAGATGAAGTATGCCCAAAGAAATATTCTCACGATCATAATGAGCTGGTTCATGTTTCCACTTCTTAGAGTTATGATCGAGTAAAAACAAATTTAAACGAACGATTCGTGCAACAGCACAATCATATACTGCTTGAAGAAATACTCTACAATGCAGGGCAGTACATGAAAAGTAATCTGCCCACACTTAAATTACAATTTAATATGTATATCAATAGTTCATAAATGTATAGGAGCTACTGGCCTTACTGGATACAACTTTTATGTCTATAGTTTGGAATAATAGAAGGACTAGGTAACGAGGAAAAAATTACAGTGATGAAAAATGTTCCGGTGTGGATTGGAATTAGTATATTCGGGAAAAGAAAGTTTGCATATTTCTTATGAGGATCCGAAATAAGAATTAGTTATAATTTCAATTGTTACTGACTTTAATTCTCAGACAGAAACCAGTGCTTTCACATATAATGTAACTTTATATCATATATGATTAACACAAAACTGGCTAATATGTTGCGTTTAACAACTCGCAATAATTGTGCTATTTGCGCTTGTTTCGCACTAGTGCATTCAAACACTGTGGCATAAATAAAATGTACATATTCGCATCATTTTTAATAAATCCACTTCACACCAATCCAGTGCACAACCCAATCAACATTGTGAATTTTCACGACTGAATTAAATGTTATAATATCGCTGCACTAACAATTCCAATAAAAATATAATAACACTCAACGCGTATCCAATAACAAGAATGACAAACGCTCCTTGCAGCATGTCCATGGTAATGGCAATATTTCCTTCATCGGATGAGATTTTATTGCGCATCTTCATATCCGAAATCCATTTGTGCTCCAGGCCGCTTTCAATGATCCGTTGCAGAAGATTATTGATCACATCAAATAGAGGATAACCCTTTCTCATAACATAATGCACCCTACTAGATAAGGCATAATCGAGTGTGTGAACTCTCACTCCTTCATTTAATCTCTTGAACAACTTGACAAGTAAAGACGATGTATTCCGATATTCGGAAATGTATTTCATCTTCGCCATACCCGGACTCAAGTTTAACGTATCATTTCGTGTTAATTTTGTCAAAATCTTCTCACCAACAGAATCATTTCTTCCTCGAATTAACTTTACAGCTAGAGGTGCCAAAGTGAAAAGAAGATCCGAGTCAGCAAGTTCCTCTATGCTTCTAATAGGCTTCTCGTATATTGGAACCGTGAGGATGCTGTTAATTCTTCCTTGAAATAAACTACAGATGTGTAGCCCATATATGATGTACAGAAGGAAAATTAACGACAGTACTCTAGACGTCGTATTCCACTTCACGCAAATTGATAGAGTAATTTTGTAGGCTAATGTTATTGCATCCACAAATGAAGACTTCCCGTCTATTACTCTCCTCCAAACGTACAATAAAAATACGACGGAAGCAAATGCGGTGAGGATGCAAATCCAAATTCCGCTATTGAAGCAGTGCAGTAGAATTATTATAGTTGAAAGTGGCTTAGGTGCGGGCATATACCAAGCGCACTCATCTATATGGATAATGTTGCTGTAATCAATGTCTTCGGCGGATGCAAGCAGGATTATGTGAGGCCCAAAAATATCCGCTTTTTTCGCAGTCAAATAATCAACCAACGCTAATTCATTGGTAGCGAGGAACAATTGGTACGATTTGTTCTCTGCTACATAAACTTGTGTCAAATTTAACATTCGAAATATTATTAGAAAAGGGGCAATGAAGATTCCTGGTGCACTCGAATTCATATTATTGATGAAAGGGAATTCTAGCGCCTTGTCTGTAATACAGGCTTTAATCATGCATCCAGAATAATTTATTTTGGTTGTCCAAATCAGATCCCTGGAATGACTCAAATTAACGTTTCTTCCGCAATTGCTTCCAGTTTTATAAGGCGATGAAGTTATGAACACGGAGTCCACTAAAATGGATACTTTGGTGATATCATAACTCCAAAGTATTGCAAACAATCCCCTGAAATCATAGTCCTTGCCATCTTCCATAACGAATAGAAAAGATCCACGAACTTCAAGTAGTTTAGCTGTAGTGAGTTGTTGTACGATGAACTCCACATTGAAATTATCACCAACGATTATGACGTATGTGACTTCTTTAAATGGAATACTCCGTATATAATTCTGGGGCTTACTAATGTCATAGATAACGCGAGGTAGAATAGGCTCTATAGTTTCACTGATATCTGGGTAAACATTTCCATCGCGGAATATATAGGCAATATTCTTGATTTCAATTCGTGCTAAAGCATATTTTATTGCAGAACTTGAATTCACTGATTCTGGAAGAGGAGGAAATGCGACAGAAGAAGGCGCTAATAAATATAATGATATGATCATAATGATACAGGGCCCCATTTTATGTATCAAAAACTCAGACTTTAGCAGAACTGTTGCATTTCATCTGGCTAACAAACCGCTAAGGAATACTGACTATTGATTAAATTACTGCGACTCCACAAATTGATTTTAAATTTCGCTTTGAAAACACATATCAAGGGAAAATGGGTAGTCATTGGCTGGCACGTAAACTGTTTCACTACTAGAACATTAAAAAAGTAACTTACGGAATATTCATTAGATAGCTCAATTTCAACGTACTTGCATAAAGCTTCAAACTTTACCCATTTTATTCAGAATAATTCTCCAGCCTAATTTTCTCCTATACCCATCTTCAATGTTTAGATTTTATATGTCCAATAATAATAATCATCATATTAGTTTCTACGAAATTACAATTCACATTAACACTTTAATTGCGTAATTTAATTTTACGAAACACTCTCACAATTCCCTCAGGCAGTGTATTACTCAACAACTCGAGTATGAAAACGATTGCCCCTAAAGTTTGTCCGATCAATGAAATTGCGAAGGCTCCTTGAAGATGATTAACAGTAAGCACAACATTTCCTGCGTCATGAGAGTTTTTAGAGCGTATCATCATATTTGACAACCATTTCTGTTCCAAGCCACTTTCGAAAATCCTCACCAGAATCGCATTGACCGCTTCAAACATGGGATGTTCTTCGCGAAAAGCAAAACTAAATCTCGGGCGAAATGAATAGTCGAACGCGTGTACTCTAAGTCCTTCAATTATTTTCAAATACGTTTTTATGTGCAGTGTAGACGTATTCTGATAATTAGATATGTACATTACCCTAGGTAAACCTGACATAACATTTAGTGCATTGTTGATGGATGCTTTCTTTAGGATTCTTATAGAAATTGAATCATTAATGCGTGAGATATAGTTAACTGCGAATGGTGCTAAGATTAGTGTTATATCAGAATCCACCAAATCTTTCAAATTATCGATTCGTTTTTCAAACATGGGAACCGTAAGGATACTGTTGATTCTGCCTTGAAACAAACTACAGATGTGCAGAGCATATACAATGTAAAAAATGAAGAGGGCAAAAAGTATTTTAGATTTTGCCATCCACTTCACGCTAATGGACAGAGTCAGTTTGTAGGCGAATATTATGTTGTCGATTATTGATGTATTTTCTTCGTCGTATCTTCTCTTAACGTGAAGTAGGATTGTCATTGAAACAAAGGCGAAGATGATGAAAATCCAAATTGGCAAGTTAAAAGAGCGTAGAAGAATAGTGATGGTTGGAAGTTGTTTAGGAAGTGGAACATACCAAGCTGTTTCATCCATGTGGAAGATTGTGCTGTAATCCACTAGATCGACGGATGAAGACTGGTGGAGGAGTGGTCCGAAAACGTCGACTTTCTTTTCAATCAAGTACTTCTCTAATGCCGATTCGTTCGCACCGAGGATCCATTGCGTTGTTAAATCTTTACTTATGAAGTCAAGTGATACATCCATTGATCGAGCAGTTATTTTAAGTGGATTAACGAAGATTCCCGGATTGTCAGAATGAATATCGTTGAGGAAGGGAAACTCCATCACTTTGTCTAAGAGGCTGGCCCGAAAATTGCAATTTGTATAAACTTGTTCGGCGGACCAACTCAGATCTCCGGAGTGTTTCAGTATAACATTTCTTCCACATTGACTTCCGATTTGAATGGGTGAAGACGTGACGAAAACGGAATCAACTAGGAATGCCACTTTCGTGATGTCGTTATTCCAAAAGTCTACGAACCAACTTTCGAGGTGTTCTTCTGCGCTTCTAGGGAGTATGAAGAGAAATGATGCGCTATGGTCTAGCAAGTTGGTGGCAGATAGAAACTCCATGACTGACAAAACATCTATTTTGTTGATGAAGAACACATACGTTTTAGCAGTCATTTTGAGGTGGTGGTTATGTCTAATTAAAGAAGAATTTGCAACTATGGTGTGGATTACACGAGGCGCGTTGAAGTCCATAAGTTCATCTAAACCGTATATTGAATCGTTATAACCACCAGGTTGAAGAATAAAGGCGATGTTGTCAGTTCCTCTTTGCTCTAGAGCACGTTTAACTGCATCGTTTCTTTTTGCCAAAGTTTCTGGTGTAGAGAATGCACTTACTAGTGGTATTAGTAGCAATAGTGCTGATTTTATTATGCACCCGTACATTTTGTTCAGAAAATATTAAGATTATTTTGCTTTTCGTGTTTGTATAAGTTATCGTATAGAGTGTGGTTGTACAAGTAATCATATGGGGTGTTGCATGAAGTGTGTGGTTTCTTCAATCTCACTCGACTACCTCTGATTAGTTAACTTATGAAAATGATGGGCAACAAATTGCTTGGAATTGTAGACATAGTGTGTGATGTCTATGTTTTAAAAGCAATTATGAGATTTTCATGATGTGCGGTCAATGATTAATATGCAATTTGAATATGCTTGGATTACGTTTTTTCGGTAATCGGTATAGGAATAATGAGCAGGGAATATTTTCAAATCAAATTTGGGTGATTGGAAAAATAGTAAGTGAATAGTGAGGTACGATTATCTAACAATAAGGTCATAAAGCAATAACATTATTTTGTTTTAAATAATAGGAGAATACCTCATTTGGTCGATGGTAGTATGTAAAATATTGAAAATGGCAGAATTATAAGAATTTTTCAGTTACCTACAGTATTTGGCCGGCTAACAATAATATTTGCTAGATCAATAATTCCAACAACCGAAATATCTGTTAAATTCTCATGCATGTGTACTAGTACGTATAAGCCTCATCTAACCCTTTGATGGATTTTCGTGTTAAATATTTATAGTGCAATGTTTGGATCCAGCCATTATCACTATGGAATTATCAATTTTTGACAAATTTCTCAGTTATTAGCAATATTAAAGGAAAATATTTATTATCAAAATTGATCATTGCCACCTTTGGTACACGATGCAAACACAGGATAGCACTTCAGTTTCAGGATAACACTAGACAAAGTGAGAAAATAATTCCCTGGGATCCACTGGCAAGACGATTTCAAGGCATATGGCTAGATCCGTTTGAATACGCGTGCGAGATATGGCGTAAATCAGTCTCATACTGTCCCTTATCGAATCTTTTGCATTGAGCATTAGTCGCGCGGGTTTCTTGAGCGTTTAAATTATGCCTTCCTGTAAATAAATAAAAAATCCAATCACAAATTGCTACTGCTTTATTGACCAATCCCGTCAAATAAATAGAAACGTAACAGAATTTTCACACATGTGTATTGAAACTTTCATTAATAATTATATAATATAATTGATATTTTAACTAAAACCACGGCATTTCGTGCATCTTTCCAAATATTAGTTTACTTCAACCAGTGAAGATTAAAATTTTCTGAATTACTTATATTTCAGTTGGTGTTTAATTCCATAACGCGTGAATCGCGTAATTTTATTTTACGAAAAACCCTCAAAATTCTCTCAGGCAATGTATTCCTCATCAATTCAATTATGAAAACGATTATCCCTAAAGTGTGTCCAATCAATAAAATTGCGAAGGCTCCTTGAAGGTGATTTACAGTAAGCACCACATTTCCTGTGTCATGAGAGTTTTTAAAGCGTATTATCATATTAGACAACCATTTCTGTTCCAAACCACTTTCGAAAATTCTCATCAGAATCATATTGACCGCTTCATACATGGGATGTCCTTCCCGAAGAGCAAAACTAACTCTAGGACGGAAATAATAGTCGAACGCGTGTACTCTAAGTTCTTCAATTATTTTCAAATACGTTTTTATGTGCAGTGTAGACATATTCTGATGATCAGAAATGTACATCAGCTTAGGCAAACCTGACTTGACGTTTAATGCGTTGTCCGCGGATGCTCTCTTCAGGATTCTCATAGAAGTTGAGTCATTCATGCGTGATATGTAGTTAACTGCGAATGGTGCTAAGATCAGTGTTAAGTCAGAGTCCAGTAATTCTTGCAAAGTGTCGATTCGCTTTTCAAACATGGGCACCGTAAGGATACTGTTGATTCTCCCTTGAAACAAACTACAGATGTGAAGAGCATATATGATGTAAAAAATAAAAAGAAGGGATAATACTCGAGATTTTGTCTTCCATCTCACGCTGATGGATAAGGTAATCTTGTAGACGAATACTATATTGTCTATTACAGTTGTATTTTCTTCGTCGTATTTTCTCTTGATGTGAAGCAGGATTGTCATTGGAATAAAGGCAAGGACGATGGAAATCCAAATTGGCAAGTTAAAAGCGTGCAGGAGAATAGTGAGTGTTGGAAGTTGTTTAGGAACCGGAACATACCAAGCAGTTTCGTCCATATGGATGATGGTGGTGTAATCCACTTGCTTGATTGATGAAGATTGATAGTAGAGTGGACCAAAAATGTCGACATTCTTTTCATTCAAGTACTTCTCTAATGCCGATTCGTTTGCACTGAAGATCCATTGCGTTGTTAAATCTTCACTTATGAAGTCAAGTGATACATCCATTGATCGAGCAATTATTTTAAGTGGACTAACGAAGATTCCCGGATTGTCAGAATGAATATCGTTGAGGAAGGGAAACTCCATCACTTTGTCTAAGAGGCTGGCCCGGAAATTGCAATTTGTATAAACTTGTTCGGCGGACCAACTCAGATCTCCGGAGTGTTTCAGTATAACATTTCTTCCACATTGACTTCCGATTTGGAAAGGCGAAGACGTGACGAAAACGGAATCAACTAGGAATGCCACTTTCGTGATGTCGTTATTCCAAAAGTCTACGAACCAACTTTCGAAGTGTTCTTCTGCGCTTCTAGGGAGTATGAAGAGAAATGATGCGCTTTGGTCGAGCAAGTTGGTGGCAGATAGAACCTCGATGACTGACGACACATCTATTTTGTTGATGAAGAACACATACGTTTTAGCAGTGATTTTGAGGGGGTGGTTATGTCTGATTAAAGAAGAATTTGCAACTATGGTGTGGATTACACGAGGCGCGTTGGAGTCCATAAGTTCATCTAAATCGTATATTGAATCATAACCACCAGGTTGAAGTATAAAGACGATGTTGTCAGTTCCTCTTTGCTCTAGGGCACGTTTAACTGCATCGTTTGTTTTTGCCAAAGTTTCTGGTGTAGAGAATGCACTTACTAATGGCATTAGTAGCAATAGTGTTGATTTTATTATGCACCTGTACATTTTATCCAGAATATATTCAGTTTATTTTGCGTTTCTTGTTAGTATGAGTTATCGTGTAGAGTGTGGTTGTACAAGTAATCATATGGAGTGTTGCATGAAGTGTGTGGTTTCTTCAATCTTACTCAACCACCTCTGATTGGTTAAATTATGAAATTGAGGAGCAAGAAATTGCTTCGAATTGTAGGCATAATGTGTGATGTCTATGTTCTAAAAGCAATGATGAGATTTTCATGATGTGCGATCAGTGATTAATACGCAATTTGTATTTGCTTGGATTACGTTATTTTAGGTAATCAGTATATATATATGATAGAAATGGAAAA
This sequence comes from Hydrochus callosus, assembly GCA_033557855.1. Taxonomy (NCBI): domain Eukaryota; kingdom Metazoa; phylum Arthropoda; class Insecta; order Coleoptera; family Hydrochidae; genus Hydrochus; species Hydrochus callosus. The sequence goes on along the minus strand of JAUIMY010000065.1, from coordinate 69,341 downwards.
AATCAAATCAAATAGAGTGAGGAAAATGAATTAATGTAATTTTAGATATTAAATTGAGTGTTTGGAGAAATTAAGGAAAGGAATTAGGTGATTTTCTATGCTGAAAATAAGGTAGGGTCATCTAACAAAAAGGATTTATAGTAATTAATTTAATAAAGGATCGTTTAGTCTGATAGTCAATGTAGATAGGCATGTGAAATATTGAAAATATTGAATTGGCTGAATTTTAGTAATTTTAAAATAGTGTCCGGCTGAGAAAATTATTTACTAGAACAACAATTGCAACAGCCGAAATAGCTCAGTTGGGAGAGCGTTAGACTGAAGATCTAAAGGTCCCCGGTTCAATCCCGGGTTTCGGCAACCTTTTTGTGTTTTAATAAGAACAATTGTGTATTATTTCTAACATTCGATTAGTAACCCTCAATTATAAATGCAAGTTCATTATTGATTAATCAACCTAGACCTTGGATTTATTGGGATGCATCTTAGGTAATCGTCATAAAGAAAAGGAGTCTGGGATAGCCCCCTTAATCGAGATGAAAGAACAAATACTTTCTTATGTTCATACCGTCAAACCGCGTTTTTTGTCAGTTTATATCTAGTTGACCCTTTGGCACGTGGAAGGTTACAGTGTGAGATCAACATTAAATTCGACAAGGACATTATGTTTATTGGTGTGTAAGCATCATCAATTGTGTGAAACTGGTCCCACCAGATGCACGATGGTTACATCCATGTAGCCAGAAGTGTGCCAGATTATCTAATCCGACCTCTATTGATGGTATTGTCGAACGTTTCCTATGGTTTTGTACTTAATCGAACGCCCCTTCTGTTGCTGTTGAATTCGGAACCCCAACAAGAAAATTAACCCTCAATTTACGTGGGAACCTCCTGTTTGTGATCTTTTTGGTTGGATTTCAGTTGAACAACAGCAGATCATTGACATTTAAACATTTGAAATAAATCCTAACATCGCGGCACTGTAGGTAAAGTTTAGCGATGCATCTACAGAATATAGTGTTGGGAAGGAAATACTGGATCCACACTAATTTTTTCGAAATGAATGCATCCTAAACTCAAGACACGTCATTGCTCTTCCCTTCCGATTAAATTCCTCAAGGGCGTTCACAAGTAACAACTTCAAAGAAAAACATACCCCATCTGACGTAATTTCTCCCTATACCCCCATTGACTGGGGTGCTTTTGATGTAAGATTACAAGAGTGCCGACCTGTCGTGTACGGTATCCCTTGCGCTTACACGGTTTACTTATTTTTCCCATTTCCTCTAACAATTAGGCTGGCCTCTTTGGAGGATTATGTGAAGTGGGCCTTAAGAGATTACGCGTGCTGTTAAGGTGACACGTGCTGTGCAGTTGCGGATTTAGTGTGACCAGGGAGATTATGTTGGGCTGGCTGCTTCTGCGGAGGGATAGGGCAGAATCAATAAAACGCCAATTTCCTATCCGGAGCCCTCGTCTCGAGGGGATTCATTTTTAATATTCATGCCCAATATGTTTTCTGCATTATTCTTTCCATCTATAGAACCACCATTGGTACATGTTACATACATCGAATAGACTGTTCACCGCCTGTGAGGTAAATTTTAGTGACCCAGATTGAAAGTGGTTGCTTTAAAACGAAGCGATTTTTCTCGCCTCACCCAATTAGTGCTCCTCATCGTTATGCTTCATCCATTGGAGCGCATCTTCCACGGACGTTTTCAATTAAAACGATCCTACTTTCAGATATCGACAAAAATATCAGCTGATCACGTCGCGGTCCGCGTGAAATTAACGGACCAATTCATTCAATTTATCTCATGATGCCATTAACACGCTCTTATTCCCCGCGGTCATCTCACGTGTGCCTTCAACCAGCACATCCATCGTTATCTAACACACTCGCGTACGCAGACAGAATCCAATCATTGAGCAATCTTCACCTATGCCATTATATCTCCGGATTGGGTAAATTTGGTGACATGTGGTGCATGGCAACCCGGTCATTAGGCTAGTGTAAATAACAGGCTTGCGGTTCAGTGCTAATTTCACTTCCCATTAGCCACCGGCTGTTCCTGTGTCGGTGTCTTATTGTTCTGGGAAAGAGGAAGCCGCAGAAATTGAGAAATTTTCAACTCTGCCTAAATGCTTGGTTCATTCCGTAATAATGGCTTTTCTTTCGCAAATACACTTACATTCAAAATAAAGACATACTATAGATCGTTGAAGGTTGAGCCTACCGTTTGATACGAAGTTAGGGAAGGTCCTCAATCTTTATCATGCTTTATCATCAAGAAGTGATGCAGTGATATTATCACTGCACCACTTCACTGTGATAAGAAAAATTCTTCGGTTCTATGCAGACAGAGCTGTTCGCTTTCCCCATCAAAAGAGACGAGGTTGTAGTAGTTAAAGTGGAGTACGGTTGATTCTATGAACATGATTGGCAGTGTTTTGATGTCCAGCCTAGAAGAACCGTTTACGCTGGCTGAGAGCGTCTGAAAAAGCTCAAGCTTCGTCTCCAGAATGCGTGAGCGCAAGTGAATCAAGGAGATCTCCACGCAAGCGAATACAATTGAATGAGATCGAATGTGCCCAATAAATATCTCAGACCGCTGGATGCTGATTGAAGGCTGGACAAGATCTCGATGGCCTGGTGCAGTTGCAGATCTATCCAGCCGTCTTGGCAAGTGATTGACTGATCAATAGCAGCGGCGGGCACGCTTCAGAGCATACTCGCTCGAACGCCTGCTCATTAAAAGCAATGTTCTTTGTTAGAGGGTTTGTAACAAGTGAACTGGTCAATGGTTCCGCTTTGAGGGACGAGCTGGTGTGAGCATCGAGAAATGTCGTTGCTTTGGGAATGTTGAATTATCCTGATCTTTGACGGGCTCGTCTGATTCACTAATGATATAGGCAACTCAAACAATGTTTTAATAGGGAACGATATTTATATTTGTTCGGATATGTTGGTATACATGGAATTGCCAATCTATTATCTATAGGATGACAATGTTTTTTAGTCTGCTAATTAGCTTTTAAATGAATCCAGCAAATACAATTTAGTAATTTTCTCGTTATGCTGTTGATAGCGGCTAATATCGCTCGTAGCAGTAGCAGACGATTCGCTAAATGTGAATATTTCCCTCGTAAAGCGCACGCCACTGACAAGGGAGTGACAGTACCCGTTACCAAGCGTACAACGACAATATTACTAGACTATTTTTGTTGGATATTCTTCCCTGCCACTGAGCTGACACATTGGAGGTTTCTGCAGATTGCAGACTGTCATTTCAATCCTTAAAATGGATATTTATGGACTTGATTTGGTAATTTTAGAAAACTTATTTTGACTCATTTGAAAGTCTGTTCTGAATATGAAAATTCAAAATTCGACCCACCCACCTTTAAATGCGCCGAAGTAAAAATATTTCACTTCCTTAATTGAGTGTATTTCCAGAGCACTCGCCCCTAATCTGTACTCAACTAGAATGTTTATGTGTATTTTGGATTTAGGGAAAAGTAAAATGTGTTTGTGGAACTCAACTTAAGCAGGATAAGGTTAAAGACCCTCTTAAAGCCACGACCGCTCAATCCATCACGCAGTAACTCTGTCGTGTTTTCAGAGGAAAAAGCACTTTCAGTTTGTACAAATCGTTACAGTTAGTTTTTCCTTCTAAGCACAATTCAAGAAATTGATATTTTCAACGAACCTAAGTCACTGAAGGATGCTCCGTTGAAAATTTCCAGAGGGTGTCCACCTTCAATGTTAAGAGGGTGTCCACCTTCAATGTTAAGAGGATGGACATTCTTAACGTATTTTGAGCACTCTTCCCCGACCTTCTCGATCTAATCTCATTATCCACGCTTCTGGGCCCAACTTACGCAAAGAGCCGCCACATTATGCCCACCTCGATACAATGCTAATCACATCGTTCACCCCCTGACGGACGACAATGCCTCTGAGGTTCTTCGAGTAAAAATGTGCGGTTTTGGAGCACTCTCAAGCGCATTAGCCACAAAGGCCTCCGCATTGAGGACTTTCTGGGAATAATTCGGGTCCATGAGTCGGCCGGAGTAAAGGTGTTTTTCTGCATTGACGGGCAAAGCCGGTCATGCTTGGTCGAGTTCGGGAGGTTCCAGCCATAAATACGGTCTCTCGTGAGCACCAGCTTTGGAAGACTGCACTCGGGAGAATAATGAAATGGGTTCGTAGACGTACATGACTTATTCCGAGCGGAGGCGGTTGTCCTTTGAAGATGGTCGAGAGTTGAGGGAAATTTCGCGACTGTGGAGTCACCACCATCACAAACATTTTCCACTGTACTCGCCATCAAACGTTTATATAAAAAAACTGTACACTCTATAAAATACTGCACACTGCACAGAATACTGTACACTGTACGGAATACTGTACAGAATACACTGCATAGTATACTGCACACTTTTACAAACTGTATAGACTCTACCCTAAAATGTTGCTTCACCTCGTTCTGTACTATTATTATTGGAATCGTTATCTAGAAATTCCATGATAGAATCATACCACCTCGAAGAAGAAATGGAAACATTTTCAAAACCCCAACTGAATACCAAGAAATGCTATAAGTTTAACGTCCAACAGGGCAACATACTGAAGAATCAGTCGAGCAAAGGATCGTTAACGTTCAGGCGTTGTAAATACGACAGCTAATGATAGAAACCAGTAAGACCAAAGCCCAGGATGACTGCGCGCAGTGGTTAATAAAGAATTAAATAAATGGCTCCTTTTGTGAGGTGGATGAATGCAGTATGGCAGGACGAAAGCGAAAAGCGCAGTGGTCCGTTTTGAATAAAAAGCCGTGAGGCAATTAAGGTCCGTTTAGCGTGCCTGGATTGGGACGAACAAAGACGAAATCCAGGAGCGTTAAATGAAAAACGTGCCGGTGCATACGATCAACAAATGGACCGCGAATTAGCAAACAAAACTTTTAGGTGGACGGATAAGGGAGACTGGTTCTGGAGCATTAACGTGATGATGTTGAGTTTTAGGGGCACTGGCGTGCTCTTGTTTGGCCTGGGCACACAGACTTATCGAAGGCTGTAAGGTACTCGAATTTTTGCCAGAACACTCGAAAATGTGAGAGAACGACAAATATTGACGATAGATAAGGAAATTTCTTGAGAATGGCATGTGCGAAAATTAGGTAAGTACCATTTCCTTGTTTACTCTCACTTATCTAAAACTTTCTTTGATTGCGGGCAACACAGGGAAGTAAATTGAATTGTCGCATTATGCATCAACTTAATTTTGTACTTCTCGCGTGGCGTCTGCAAGACGCCATTCGTTACGTAAAATTCTAATGCATAAGAACGGAATGTTGAGTTCGTTTCGGTTCTAAATGCGAATACATTACGAGAGGGTATATGAAATTCAGATTTTAATATGTTCCTACCTATTATTTACGGCGGGATATCACCGTCCATAGCGAAAATGTACTACAGGGTCACACCATAAATCATTGTAAAACAGGAATGAGCGCTGCGTATTATTTACTTGCAACAAAAGATTTCTTTTCGTCTATGATACCATATCTGATTCGCGTTTTCTAGTCGTCTTTTGGCCAGACACTCCAGGAATTATTCCATTCCAGATTTTATCTGCAGTTTGTTGAAAGCCCGAAAAAGATAAACTCGTTCGGATTTTCAACCCCATTGTGGCCGGCCGTATTTCAATTTTCGCACCTGTCAACTCCCCGAGACGATTCTGTGATATTCCCATGGTCGTCTCAGGTACGTTTTCGATTCACCCCCGACAATAAAACCCCGCTCCGTTGGAAACCCAACACTTTGGGGACGTGGCCGTGTGATTTTTAGCCTTTCCACACTAGTTGGTCCATTATTTGGGGAACTGGCGCGTTTGGGTTGTTTGACAAACTTCGCAGGTACTGGGACGATAAAATCACACATCTTCGTTTTGGTAGTTGGAAAATTAAGTGGCAACTGTCAGAAATATTGTCCGACTGCAGTAGGTACTAGACAAGAAAGTAGGGAGTAAACAAGATAATTGTAGGGACATTCAATTAATAGAATTTTTCGATATCTTTCCTAATTTGAATCTTTCGCTCTACTTTATTTCTAACAACATTTCTTACGGACAGTTTCTGACACAGTTATTTGTAATAATGCTGAAAACTCCAACGCGATGGCAATGAAGCGAATCGTAATATCACAGAGTATACAGGGTGAATTGAGACTGCGTAGGTGTATAGTTTTTCGTTCATGGTAATTTCAACATATTCTTGGATTGTATCGTTTGGTTTGTTCAGAGCTTCCTCCTTTTCGTTGGGATTAGCAGAACAGTATCCCCTTTTATTTTTAAAACGTTCACGTCCTTCCAGATATTACCTGGTACGCATGTGTGCTTCTTAGTATGTGGAGCAGGATTATCTAGATAGGAACCGCTTAAATACTGAAATGTCCCTGCCTTTCATCTCAGCCGACTCGAGGCGACAAAAAGGGGGCGCGGATGCTTTATGGATGGAGAGTTTTGGGATTTTATCGCCCGTTTTTGTGCTTAGGTAGGGTTAAAAGTTGAAAGTATTTCAGCAGCCATTTAATGCATCCTGGATTCTGGTCTGGTCTATAGTTAGAACGTTAGATGTGGGAAGACGTGGGGAAATGAACAAACCTTCTCTACACTTTATTAAACGTACCTGGAATTAAACATCTAAAGACATATGCAATATACTATTTTCAAAATTCTTTTTGAAGAGTAAAATGAAGCAATAAAGCATTCAAAATAAATTCGTACATCTTCAAACTGCACATACAAAGGATCATTTTCGAATATTTAAATTTGATATAAAAATTAAACTGAATTGTAATAGGTAATCAAAATTGACTGTCCATTACTGGTGCGTTCACCCTACATCATTTCAATTGTTATACTACCCCTAATTATGTAATTGATCTACGCACAATACATACTTATGGAAGACGACTCAAGAAATAAACGAGTAGCAAAAATCATGAAATTGCAAATTACACCAACAACTCATCCTGCCATAGTCCACCTATCATCTTGGTATTCAGAACTTACTTATCGCGTGACGGTTGGCACAGTGAGCTGCCGGCAACATATCGCATTATAAATTGACCAATTTCGCTCTACGTGCGAAATTCTGCAATCATCGGAGGTGCAATAACTGATTCTGGTGTTATGTTCAAAGTAAATTGCTTTTCCCCATTTCAGATGCAAAATTATATCTCGTTGTTCCTTTTCCCGTAAATGGTTACACCACTTGAAAGCCACTGCACCGCTCTAATGGACATGAACACACACCGCAAAAAAATAGTTTAAAAAATAATTTTTGAAAAGTATATTAAAATTAAAAAGAGTATAAAAAAGACACCATAAAGGTAAAATACAAAACAAACAATATACTCCTTAAACACTTCGTTTTAGAGTGTGACAAATATAAAGAAAAATAAGTGGAAATATGGAAATTTAAAAATATTGCTCGCCAGTTCAGCGTGAATATTTACAAGGCGGAATTCAATTTCCATTGAGAATTCAATAAAACATCTCCCAAGATAATTTGTATTGGCGGTGGTCAGGTAGATCACGCACAAGAAAGCCAGCTGAAGCGACTGGACCAAAAAATGCAGCCTGTAATTTGTAGCAGACCAGTCGGAATTAGCCTCACTAAAAATTAACCATCAATCAAACGGCGAAGCCCAATGATATAATTTGACTGTCAGCGGAGGAACATTGTTCGGCCTCATGGGAAGGGGTGGAAAAGAGGCAAGAGCCGGTGCTTTAGAGCAGTCATTACGTAGCTACATCTTAAACAATAATCACAGTTTGATACCAAACGCAATTATTTTATTGCCCTCTATGGAACTTTTTGCGGCCCTCTTTACGACCATTCATCGGTCTGTAACCATTTTTTTATTGTTGTGGTTGGGTATTCGAGACAGATAATTATCATAGTATTGATGGAACTACCATTCAAAATCGACACGTTAATTTCAACGGTTGAATATATTATTATAATATTCAAAAAAACCTTTTTATACTTTATTTTGAAGTTTTTAAATCGATTTAAATCTTATTGGGTGTTAAATTGGGCTTATAGAAAATACTCTAAAACGGTTACAGAGTGAAGCGCGTGATCGGTACAGTACGACATCCCGTGTTTAAAACTGCTGTAGCCATTCTAGAATTGAGTCATTATTTTCCTTTTAGGAGTAAGATAATTATTAAACTTATCAGCAATTAGCAATGTCTAATCTGTCGGTTATTCACCCACAGGGAAGGCAGAACCACATGAAGAGAAAAACTACACGTTATCCTCTCACAATTTCCATAATTGCGCCTAGTTATTTGGACTGCTCGTCGCAGTCGAATCTCAGCCTAAAACATTGCATCAATCAAATTGTCAAAGACTAATTGCCGAAAATTTATCCCGGAGTTAAAGTTGACCACTCGAGATTCCAATGTGAACCGCACCGTAAATAACCGAACACCCCATCAAACGTCCGCTTGGGGCAATCATCAATCCGAATCGAACATGAAATTGGTGCCGGACAAGTTCTAAGACCGTAGATCCACCTCAAGATACGGCCAATTTGTTCTTGCCTTCCTAATAAACAGGAGGATTTATTCCGTGATCGGCGTCCGATCAGTTACGGTGAAAACTCGGGGAATCACGGAAATATTTACACTAAAGTTTTATTGGAAGTCCTGTCCCCAGTGCGCTGCCACTATTTCCGTTAAATCGCCTCATTCGTAGCCCACGGTAGGAGGCTATGCCTCATTCCTGCCGGGTCGTATGGCGGCTGACTTGAAAAGAGTGTTAGGACCAAAAGTCCAGGACGAATTTATAATGCGTGGTATTTAGAGAACAAGCACGTTCAGGCTGTTCCAGATAGAAAGATACATAAACACCTGCATTCGGGCTTTGTTCAACGTTTCATCAGAATGCGACGGGAGTAGGAGGTGGGTCAATTTCTTGTGCTGTAAACGCTGATAGACATCGTTTTTATTAGAACGGAATATATGTGATGATAATTGTCATAAACTTTCCTCTCCTAGAAGTTAGAATTGTCCAAGGAGTCGGTATATCGATCTCCTGGTAAATATTATTTTTGTTTCCAGCAGAATAAATTTTATTGTGCTTGTTAACAGCCAGTGCAAATTTTTGGTAGGTATGTCGAACCACTGTTATAAATGACTGGTAAAATGGTTAGTTCTACTGGTAAACCTACGCTGCTATCTTCGGTCCCATTATGTTTCGGGTAGGCTTAACCACAGATGTGGCTTAACAGAGGATTGATATACCCAATATTGTACCTAACAAGAGAATACGCTAACAGGAACTTTAACAGCGGATCGATATACCGGCCCTAAGAGTAAGGTTGAGGTGCGATGGTCTATGTACGATCCATCTGGTCTTGCATATAATAGTATTAATCGTGACCTCGCCACCATTGGGGAATTTTTCACAGAAAATAATTTGGGGTATCCACTACTTGCAAAAAGATTGTACATACAAGAGTTTAGAATAACCAAGCAGCGTAGGAGGGTTTATTATCGGATACCTACGTGATTTCGATACCATTTTCCAACTGCCCAACCGCCTTGTGCCGTGAAACACAATAGGTACAAGGGTAAGTGGAGACCAATGTACCATAAAATCGTGCAGAGTTACGGCGTTTACGGTGCAAAACGATAAAACCCAAATGGAATGGTGTCTTGAGTTTCGATTAAAACCAGAACAACAGCGAGCACGTACCGAAACAGTGTGAGAAAATAACCGGAGGGAATCAGAGTGTGGTTTCTTCCATTATCGGTACTCCACCACAAATTCATTTTCGGTTGGGAATACAAGAGATGGATGCTGTTTCGAGGTTGGAAAGCCTGGGATACTATTGCAGTCAATTCGATTCGACCAGAATCGATTCAGTTCCAATCAAACTCATCAAGAATATAACCAACTGAATTTCCCTATGAATTGGCTACGACTAGGAGACATTCAGGGAGATATTTATTAAAATAGTCCTCAAGAAGCATCATATCATCATGATACTATAACTTAACATTATGTTATAGTATCATGTAACATCATACATTAACATTGTAAGTTATAGTCTCACTTAGCAGTTGATTCCTATTTGCGGAAGCATTTTTAACGCATTTTGATGGACCGAAATCCAACAGAAATAAGCAAACTATTGACTCCCAAAGAATGGGTTTCTCGCTGCACTGAGCATCCAACTCACCATTTTCCCCATAAATTACAATGGAGTGTGAATTAACAAAAGCCCATTCAGAAGCACGACTCGAAGAATATTTATCAATACTTAGCGGTCCATTAGGGCACTGCCTGCATATTTACGAACTACCCCTAAATGAGGGTCGCGTTTTATCGAGTGTGAAACTTTAGATCTTTGGATTGACTTGCAGTTTTTCACATCTCGTTGTCACCTCATTCTTTTCACCTACTTCCATTTAACGTCTCTGAACGTTCGACTTAACAACTTAAAGCCCATTTTATTAGGACGTTTCACACCTGGGCTTTACGAATTCCAGAGATTGAGACAAAAATCCTCATAGGTGCAGTAACCGTTGGAAACCCATTAGATTTTTCCACATTTGATCTCTAAATCTTTTCACCACCACAGATCATGTCTAATCATTGATTATAATATACAATAATACATATAATCAATGGTCTAATACAATCGTAGCCTCGACGAAATGACTATCCAACGTTTGATGGGAGAATCGAGCCGATCGAATTAAAAACGAAACCACAAATCGATTTCGCCCGCCTCGAATATTCCAGTCGACTTTTTTCCTGTCTCATCCTTCCCAGTTGGTATTCTTCTTGCGATAAAGCCGGCAGATATGGCAGCTATGCCGTAGAAAAATGCCCAAGATCTCAATCTCCACGAAGGTCCGTCATTCGCAGAACTAGAACCATAAAATTACCATAGGCCCAACCGCCACGGTCAACTCCGATCGCCGGGATAAATAATAATTCGACGAAATGTAATTTGACTTAAATTGGTTGTAATTCATTTTTATCGGTGCATTGTCCGAGACAACTCGAACCGTAAATCTAGAGCTGAGGACGTTTCGAGGTCCGGCAGAGGCCGGACCCACAACTTAACTGCCGTTTAACTATTTTCTTGCGTCCAACTCCTAGGAAACATTAAGGCTTGACGCTCGAGGATTTCCTATTTAAAATGAAATTCTTCGCAGCTAATTTAAAGCGAGATTACACTTAACATAAATCTCCCGTGTAATTTTGCCGCGAAGAAATTGTGTGGGCAGGTTCTCCAAAGAAATTAATAATTAACCAAGCCCAACATTTTCGTCCTGGCGAGGAGATTTTTCGAGACTTTTATCTCCCGCGTTTCTTCGGGAATCTTCGGACGAATGTCGAGTCATCTAAAACCAATTTGGACAACAATAGGGGTTTCCATGGAAACAATGTGAAGTTCGAGCCCTTACTTTCACACCTTTAGGTGGAACAATGGCATTTGGATGACTAGACAACACTTTCGATCGATCTCGTGGAGTTTTGATTTAGAATAATCTTCACACCTCTTAATAAGGAGGATGTAACTTATATTCTAACAGCAATCCACATTTATCATGCAATTATTTAATTTCAAAACATATGACAACAAAACTTTTTCAATAGCAACCTCTCTTTCCTTTCTACGACGACTAAAATTTGCAAACAGTTTTATCAATGAAGGCTTATTATTAAGTATGAGTTGATTATATTGGAGACAACATTCAAGATTTCCTAGGTCATTTTGCAGAACATAACTTTCAAATGCAACAGTATAAAAACACCTCAACTTTTGAAGTGACCTCAAGGAGTAAATGCTAAGTTAAGGAGAAACAACATCCCTGAAAGTCTCCTCTCTTAATATGGTCAGGTAAGGATTCCCGGATTTAGAAGACCCCATCGACCCCAAAGTCAATACATCATTTCTGACGTATTTATCCGAATAATTGCGGGGCCCCGTTAATCTCCTAATGGTCGGGTGTAATTGTCTAATTGCCTCTATAAATATTCCTAGAGCGTTGACGCCGCAACCTGTTATTTCGGCGTCAGAATTCGGTCAGAAAACATAACTTACATTGACAGCTGAGGTTGATGTATGCATCTCGGAGACGCTCGTCCAAGCTTCCCCACCCTTTGGTGCTAAGAACAAAGACTTTGACAAGGGTCGGTAATTTTATAATTACACCTTTCGGCCGTCAGTGCGGCGCGCTGCAATTTCGCCAAAGTGTAAATTATGCATCGCTATTAAACATAGGGTGCCCGAGTTTTTCGGGCACTGGACAATTATACAGTTGGCGCTTTACAGCTGGTGATTTTCTGGTCGAAACGTTCGTAAATAAAAATTACCACGTTGGTTCAAGACATGGATTGATACTGTCTGTGAAAAATGTTTCCTGCGGGATGATTCACGTCTTCGGAGCAGATTCTTACAAGGATTAGGTATAAAACGCAATCCAACAATTCTAATCATCGACACACCTGATAATTTGCACATAAATTCCATTGAAATATTTTTTATACAATTTTACTGTCAGCTTACACCAATAATACCTTAAAGATATTCCTTGGAGAATTCGTCATTGTTGCCAACAAATGGCTCTAAAGGTTCATCGAATATGAGGCTTTTCTAGACTAATAAATCAAATTGGAGCCATAACAGCATCGGGCGATGCAGTAACCCTTTTTTTACAAAACAACCTCGCCGTCCAAGGGCCATAAACTTGCTCCCATTGTAAGTACCATGGTACCCATATCGACCGAGCAATGATTTGTTCGTCTCACATCGTGGACATGGCGAGCTGAAAGCGAGATAGCTCGGCCAAGACCGTGAACTTGTCAGGATTGTTTTGTGCCCGTAAGGATAAAGGAAAAATGATGGCTGGCCAGCCAGCGTTCGCTTTGTAGAAAGTGAATTCGATCGTGAACCAGATACACCCATGAAATGGACTTGCAGTCTGGAGATGTGGATCAACTAAGAAAGTCTCCTGAAATAAGTCACATTACACTTTTATGGTCATTTGGATTTTACCAATATGATAATTTCTACGAAACCAGTTGTATTAAATCAAAGAAGAATCGTAGTGAATATTCATTGATTAAGTATAATACAAGGCTGTTTAACTTTTCAAAGTCAACTTGGAGTAAAAATTTGAATTACATAAAACTTTTAAAATTTTCTCAACACACCCAACATTTTATTAAAACTAAATCAATATGCAATTAAATTAGTTGTGTATTATCAAATATGGTAGAAAATAAGAGGAAGATGGGCTTTCAACTCATCAATTCAAAAGAATTTGTTGAATTAAAGAGAATGGGAAATTTTCTCGTGATTCTCGTGATTAGGCTCGCTGATGAGTTACTCTGGCCAACAGCGTCTGACATAATTGACAATCACGACAATGACCACAAGTAAAGAAACGCCAAGCCCCAAGGCCTCCGCTGACACTAATTCCTTACCCACAATCGGTGAAGAATGGGTCGGCTGTGTCGCAAGGGCATATTCTCAATTACCTGTAATCCTTATTGTTTATTCTTCGAGGAGCGTCAGCATGCATTATTCTTCAGCGAATAAATAAAGCTAAGCACATACTGATGTGCTGAGTGGTTTTCCACATCCTATTTGATAAATACCTGATGATATACCTAAACATAACTCCAATATACGTGAAAATATGTACAATGGTCTAAATGGTTTAATAATTAAAAAATTCATTGAACCCATAGGTAATTATCAATTAAATGGTTCGATCAGTTATGACGAAACACCTGAACAACACTAGGAATTTCCTTTGCTACACCTTCCAACGTTATTGCCGAGTCATAACGCATAGTTCTCCAGACATTAGGCGGTTTATAACATAATAAATCCAGGCACGTCCGGAGATCGAACTAAATGCCCCACATGATACTCAGAACAATGACTTGGCAATAAGAATTCCTGCCGCCTTCTCATGACGATGATGGCCGATACAAAAGAAATATTAAATTGGTTCCATCGTCGGCGATCACTTTGCCTTCAAATGACTAATGTGTGCTTTCATGTGCGAGTGTTCAATTCTTATTATAGCGTTGGCTGACGAAATCCATGATCAATGCTCATTGGTAGCGATTGGCCGTTGATAAAATCGCGAATCGCAATATCATCACTTTTAAAGCGTGATAATTTTCATTTTCCCCAGAAATTGTCCGTTTAAATCCCATAAAGACCACCTTCATTCCGTGCCATTTTTCACGCAGAACAAGACCATGACCATAAGACGTGGGAGTTGAGGCCGTACATAATGCACAATGGCGTCTTCTGAATTAAATGCTACATAAAAGAGCGCACGTGTTCAATGCTTGTGGCTCGACTTATTCTAATGAGTCTTCGTGTGTAGCCTCGCATTTGGTCCTCTCGACACTACAATAATAAAACTCTCGTGACTTTACTCTCGCAAAACACAAATTTCTTCGCCATTGTTACAGTCTTCAAAGCGAAGAGTATTTGTTTCCTCGCAACTTTGAAGAAAAAGTATACTCCTGGAATTCAATTTGTAAAATTAAATTGCGCTTCGCCCTTACGAAATTTTATTATTTGAGGAATTGTACCAAAACTTTTTGTTTGGAAGTTAATTACGAGGAGATGAATGCATTCGAGGTAAAAGGATTAGACCCCTATGTGCGAACTGAATTAAGAATCTTTCGTTGGGTATGGGGGAAGGAGGAACTTCTCCAGCCCTTAGTAATTTATCGCACCGGTAAACTCCCAAAAGGGATTAGGTGGAAAAAGCCTTGTAATTAACCGTCTCGTGATACTGGCACTCTTCTCCTTCCCTGTCTGCCGCTATAATTAGCACAGTTCTTGGTCTGTAATGTCAGCTCCGATCCTAATGGTAGGTGCAACGTAAGATTACTATGGTTCCACCCCCCAGGTTTCATCGTTCCACATATAGCACTGACTTGGCTTGAAAGATCTATACAAATTGAAACCCAGTAAAATTGATGGAGGTAAAAATATATAATGCAAAAGTTACACTTCGTCTGTCCTAAATTAATATATTTATAACGATAGTACACTCTACCAAACATAACATGTGGTCGAAGATATAATTATTCTGGTGTCTGTCAAAACAAAACAAACAAACAAAAAACAGTATAACATTTTTTTGAACTTAGCTTTTTAATTATTGGTGGAGCAAGGTTATTAAATAAAAATTATTAATTTATTCAATGAGCTAGCTATTTTTGAGGAAGAGCAAGGAGAAAATTTCCAAAATTACAATGAGTGGAGGCAAATTTAAAATTAGGTGATATGAGGTGGAAATAGACTATACTATGAATGTGATTGTCCAAGTTTGAAATTGAATTGTACGGAAGACACGGAAGGACCTCCATCAACGGTCATTTACGATATCCAGCATTTACTCCTTCTTGGAGTAGTTAAGGTCCGAACCAGCTCACGACTCGTCACTTTCCCACGAGGAGAGTCCACCTCCCTCGCTCTTGGCCCCTCGGGCTCGATGGAACATGAAGAAGAGTGCTCTAATCGGTGCAATTACCACGGACCATCCCACCTGAGCTATCGAAACCCATGGCAAGTGCACATTGCGGCCTTCAACTGCACGATATGTGTCAAGTGTGATTGGATAATTAATTCCGCGTGAATTGATTTCCAGGTGGAATTCTCTAAGGGTGGTCTTTGATATCTCGTTGGATAATTGATAGGTGATGTTCAACAATTATCCTTTCACTAACACTTCGAATTTTTCGGAACGAATTCCCAAGTAATTGATTGTGTTAGTTTAATCGTCATTATTAATACTTCGCCTGTCGTTAAATAAGTATCATCTCATCAAGGACTGTATGGATTAGATACTTTCCTCCCATTACGTATACACACCCAGAGGTTATATTTTATAGTAAATTGAAATTTGTATGAATTCAATTGGGGATATTTTGTAATAAAATATGAGGCTTAATCAAGGATTATAATTCTGTGATTGGAAATTTGTCTGCCCACCTATACTGTTTCATATAAATCCCCCATTATATCATAACGGCAACTCTTTGTGGTATTAAATTATTACTCAATCGATTCACACCAAAATCTCTTGGGATCTTTCTCGTTAGCCCCATGTGTTGGGAGGATTACTAACGAAACACTCGAACTTTCACGTGAGGGTGCCCACTCAGTTTTCTGTTTGTTCGGACATTCATTCTGTTTGCCCCAAAGTGCCTTTTTCCTGGTTTTATTGTACGTACCAATGATCTCTCGAGATAGAAATATTGAATCTTCAATAGTGAATGAGACCGAGAAAAAAAAGAATAGAAGAAAACCTTTTGTTCCATTTCCGGACCCTTGTCTACTAAGAACTACATTATAATACTAACCAACGCATCTTTCCACTGTTTATTATTTTCCCTCATCTCCAATATTTTGGTTTGATTTAAATTTTGAAAAATCCACCACTTTTTTCCTAAAAGTTTACTACCCTACTCGGCCGCCTTCTTGAATAATGGCAGAAAAGGACGGAGGCCAAATTCTTTTGGACTCGGCAAAGGCGAATGCACTGCACCAAAACAGAATCTTCAATCACGACTTTTAATACATCAGCTTTGTGTGAATTAGCACCTAAAAGCCTCTTTTCTCAAATCCGATTACGGACCAGTCTGAGACAAGTCTGCGTGCAAGTAGACTGGCGCAGACAGACGAATCCCGGACTGATGCGCTTGGTTTATAACAAAAGTCCTATTATTTATGGCGCTGTAAATACCAAATGGACGTCTCCAATTATGTAAATTTCCCCATAAGACCGTGCCCAATGCATGCTCTGGCCCATGGCACAACATCGTTATGCATGGGACCGCCTGAGTTTAGGCCTGTCGTTAAACTCAAATGACTGCAGGGATGCTTTTTGTAGGCGATCTTTATTGCTCTAATATATCAATCTAGAATATGCGAGGAAGGCCGATGGACATAGTATGTTGTGGGTTAGGGCGGTGTTCCCAACCGTTCGTGAATCATTGAGTTAGTTGTAGGTCAGAAACACCGTTGAGCAGTATCACTGAGTTAGTTAAGTGACACAATCATGTTTTTGCTGTTAGTGTAAAAATGATAGTTTTCATAGTTTCATGAATGGCAAGAAGTTAGATTTTTAGGAATGTTTTCCCAAACTGTTTTCTTACTGAATTTAGGACTTTAATCACTGGATATGGTTTCACTAGTTTAGATATTACCATAACTCATGTCCTTATGGCGCGATTGGAGATAAAGAAATGTGTTATTTTTATTAGGTAGCCGCCACGATTTGAACTTTCCATAAATTTTACGATAACCCTTATGCATTTTTAATCAGGGTTTCTCTATCATTTGTTCGGTTATAGCATTCAGTGTACTAATGCTCGTAAGTGTTAAGTTAGAAATGCCTATTACAACACTGTAAAGGAAAATATGTATTCACTGAAGTCAACAAAATTTAAGTTACTGCGAAGTGAGGGACAATTGCAAATTCAACTCGTCTGAGCACATGGAAAAATTGGAACGCCATTACCATTCTTCATGGCCTCGTGCGGTTTTGAACAATGGATGGGCTAGGCCCTAACAGCCAGCAACACGTGTAGGTGGCATTCGTTCCAAATAAAACTTGATGACAGTTCTGTCGAAGACACTCTCCACTTGATGCTTTTAAGAATGCTTGCGAGACGTATTTGCAGGAAGTATCTGTCATGTCTGAGTAATGACTGTGAATAAGTTGAGAGCATTTGTTGCATTTAAACAAGGCATTTTGCCTTTTCATCGAAATGTCACACAAAATTTGCATAAATCCTGCTCAAACCGTTTTTCCTTTGTTGTACAACGTTAAATTTTCATCTTTCATAATACGTACTCGAATCAGACCAAAAATTGTATAGTTTGTGCTCTGATGTATTGTTCAGGCATTCGTTCTACCGAAACTTGTAAAATCTTGGAATAATACCAAGTGTACACTTAAATTTTCTGTAATTTATGAATACTCTGACTTTGGGTCAACCTACAGTAAAATATGGGTCTATTCATATTAATATATGAGTCCATCCATAGTGAATTATGTCACCATACACTGTGCCGAACCAAAAGTCTATTTTGCTTCCACCCTCATTGTAAGTTGGAGTGGACTTCCTCAAGAGACTGGCGCCAGTATTTACACAGCCAAATGGGATCCCCGAAAAGCGATAGGGGCTGACGTCTCAGGGGTCCCTTCCGGCATTCCAAGTCGCCCCTGTTGTCACCCTCTTCGGACCGTGGCCACTCGTATCCGTACTCCACCCAATTAGTTGGGAAATTCCTCTTGTGGAGTTGTAAATCTCTATCAGTGGAGATAGTTCTGTCGGACTGGCACTTTAAGGGCTGTCTGAGGTTTGGGATTCGTCGCCAAACGTGGAGTCCCATCAATTTGTCTTGTGCGACGACCCAAATAAGATCGACAAAGGGAGATGCAAATTGTAAGGGATAGTCATTATTTTACTTGACTTTACCCTCAATTGCATTGTGTTAATGGGGCTATAAACTTTTAACAAAATAATATGAATCCAAAAAAGGTGAACAGTATGCAATTATTTTCTACAACAGACCAAACATTGTATGAATAATATCCTAGTCTATGTTACGTTTAACCTTTTTAGTCCCAGTAGGACAATAAAGTGGAATCGAAAGGGTTAAATGACATGGTATATGTCAAATAATTTGGGACTGATTAATAATTGGATAATTGTGGGGAATTCGGTTGTTGAATCAGGAATGTTTGTTCTAAATTTAGTATCGATGTTTGAGGTTGTAGAAAACGGAGTAAACAAACCAACGCAACGTAGAAAGTTTGTGAGTGGTGAGTGGCAATTGGCTAAAGTGCACGCTTTGATGCGTAAAATCAACAAATCGTGATTAAAACGAGGACTCCATACATCATACAACATGGGGACTTTAAACGTTCTAAAATTAATTTTCATCTCCATTCCTCCTAGTGATTTTGTTTTTAAATTCGAGGAATATTGCTGAAATTTGGGTAGGTGCGACCAGAGATTTAATTGACTGTAAAATATGAAATTAACGAACTTGCTTCTTGACAATTATCATATTCCTTTCGCCATACGATCCTCGGAGTTCCTTTTCGGGCGCAATCTGCTTTCCACATCTCAGGAGTTATCTAAATTCAACAATCAAGTTGAGGTGACAACTGAGGCAACTTGATGTTCCCGGCAATTAACACGTTGTCGCTCACTTTCCATAAATTACAGTCACTGGCCACTAAAAATTTTCCTCTAGATGGAATCGCGCGCTTTATTATAACAATTTATCCAGGCGAGTTCACTGGTGGAATTGGACAGAGATGGGGAATTGGAGTTCAAGCGGTTGGAAAAAGAAACGAATTGCCGTGATGACTGCTCGTCGTATGATTAATTTCGAGGATTGACTTGATAAAATCTTCAGTTCTTGAGGAATGATTAAGTCAAGTCATAGCTTTTAATGCAGGACGAATTCTTTCGGCGTTCATTCTTCGGGTGATTTAGCAGAGGTTGCGCTATAAGCCCAACCTTTTTCTTGGTTCCTCCTTTTTAATAGTCCACAATTTTATTCCGTTATCATACTTTTCAAAAGTTTTTTATACTCGTTAAAACGCAGTTTTTATTACAAATCAATATTTTATTTTATTTATTATTTGTGTTGTTATATTATTTTTGTATCGATGAAATGATTACCCTTTTTTTATTATTGCGAAAACATTGAGGAAATAAACTGGAAAGAGGTTCAAATAACAGTTCATAGAGATAGAAAAATCATGGCGGAAAGAAGGCATCGAGTCGTCTCCGCACAAAAAGCAGTTCTTTAAAATGTGAAAGAATGTCTTAGGCGAGTCCGTTCAACATTTGAGGTGTATATTATACGAAATATCGCGACTGGCTACGTGTCCGGCATTCATATACGAGGCATGTATTTCAATAGCTCCACATATCCGGCCAGGGACATTCTTGGCATCATAATCGCTGGATTAGGGATGGATTGGAAACAGAAATCGCGCCATGTGGATGCATATTGCTTAGGTCCTTGTAACTTGATGACAGGAAGCATCAGTTTGAGAGGACTTTTGAAAGAGTTGTTTAACACTCCAAACTACAGGGTTGAGTTATTTCACTATTCGCCTGAAATATTCCTGCATCTCCATGAAGATGTTCTTTCGAAACCGTTTTATGACTATGATTTTTGTTGGGTATTACAATAATTATTGGTTATCATTTTATTGATTAAATAACATTAAATGATGACCTATTCTGTACATAAAATACCCAACAAAAATCCTTATTTAGTACGTGCGAAACGAACGGACATTCACTCTGCCTTTTTTTTTAGGGAAACATCCATTCAGACATGTCGATGGTGCACTTGCAGCTTCTCCAACGGTTGTTTGGCATTTGACCCCAAGTGTTAACCTCCACGTTTACAGTTGCATATGTGCGCCTATCTCCGTGAAGACACCTTCTAAATGAAAGTCCCATCTTCGCTTAGAGCGCATCATCAATGTGTTTTCTCGTACCATTTTTTCGACTGAGGAAGATAATTACCATGGGATGATTGCTCATCTCCGTACGCTCGTTACTTATAATTAAAATGCAGTACCTGTAATTTTCTCTTACATCACCCACCTTCACATGGGCGTGAAAAAATTGTAAAAATTATTCAAATATGACAAGGATTGTCCTTGAATGTGAACCGACAATTAATAAATGTCCCTCAACTAAATTCTTTCCATATTTGTGAAGTTGGTCCACTCTGTAGAAATATACTAGTACCTACATAATGAATCACATTGGGTAATTTAGATATGTTATTGAGAATTCCTGGTACGGCCAGTTCAATTCAGGAAAAAAATAATTAAAAAAGTAAAAAATCGATCGATTGATTATATTTTTGGGAAACTCTTTTATTTCTTGCATTGCCTGCTTTGGGAAGTGAAAAAAGCTGCAAGGATTAGATCAAACAAACCCCCATCGCTAAATCCTGTTATTGACGGAACCGTTTAACAGAAAGGGAATCCGAACTGAAAGATTCCCCAAATAAATCAGGCCAGATAAAGACGCGACCGCGTCTAAAGCGATCCGGATTCCTTTTCTGTAAAGGCGCCATCCGCAGATAAAAACGACAAAACAAATCCGGGATCCAGTATCCTGCGTGTGGGGTTTGGGACAAAACTGTAGGTAATCCGGTCCCATTCCTATCTCTTGGAGCGGAAATGCGAATTTACACGAATGGTTGGCGTGGAAAGGCCGCAATCTGTCCTATCTATTGTCTGCACGACGCATCTGTTTGTGTTCTTTTCTATAAACGACCGGGCTGTAATTATCCTTCCTTTGCTGCGGCCTAATTGAAAATGCAAGCAAACAGTGGATGTTTGGCCTGGATGGCTCCAAAAACAGGATGGATTATGGAAAAAGCGTGGTTTATTTTCTTCGCGTGGTGGTCTACTTTCTTCATTCGCATTTAACAGTTACACTGGGGAACAATTTTTAACATATTAGTTAACTTAAATTTTTGCGTAAAATAGGCATGTTGACTTCAAAATTGTAGTTAGATTTTTCCACAACGTCGTTTTTTCCATATTACGGTTTAATGGCATACAGGGTGTTTTTTAAAAAAAAAAACCCAGGTGTCCTGCGTCTTTATTATTAGAGCTACGATAATATTATTATAGTCTAACGAATCCGCTAAAATCCTCGAATGCAATTGGTCCAAATCAGTTGTTCGAAATCAATTTTCCAAAACCTATTCAATAATCAATTTCTCGAATCGGAATTGGCTCGAAAACCAGCCAGAGGGTGGAATTTTTCCCACTCATAAAAATTCTCCCTCAATAATTGTGGGGTTCGCTCGGTAAAAAATGAGGAGATGGTGGAAATCGGTTATGTAAGAAATAAAAAAAAGTCCGTAAAGCTCCAACTCCCCATCGGAACCAAAAGGAAACTATTTTCTCCTTTTGATGCCTCTCCATTCAGCGCAACTGAAAGAAACCTTTATCCAGGACGGACCCATTCGCTAAGAATCAGTCCTCCTTTTCACGTGCACGTCGGTATCAAGCAGGGCCATTATAGCGATCTTGGACGTATCTAAGCGGCTTAAGGATGCATCCTTTCTTTAAATTTTTTATTGGGCGTATTCAAAGGGTGCACAACAGGACACAAAAGCTCCTGATGTCTTTCAGTCCATATTTCTTCGGGTCTCCGTCCGAAGTGGAGAAGAACGCGCCCGGTCTTTCTTGCATCCGAAGCTACATCCTAAGAACTTTCCACATACGACAATTAACCCATTTCTGTGGCAATTTGCGAATAACATGGGATGTGAGGTGTGATGGACGTGAGGAGGCATAATTGCTCGTAATTTCTCCAACGCGACATTTCTTTATTTGCGATTTCTCCGATATAAATATTTAAGATGGAAATCCTTAATAGGCGGTCTTCTAATTCTCCACTCGATCGGAATCCAGTTGCTTTCCGTTCCACATAATATTGCAGTATAGAGAACAATTTCCACGATCACCTATCAATCAGGAGAAAGACCTAAGTGGTCTCCGAGACTGTCCCGATTTATATTCGTCCGTTAGATTTGGTTTTAATAGGTTTATTTTCCTAGACGACACAATTGGTCCTACGACTAGACCTCAGTCGTAAAAGGATTAAATTTTAACCGAGAGGCCGCCTGTGCGGGTTGAGATGATTGTTCACCCGTGGTATTCATCTGTCAGTGCACAAAAACTATAATAAGGTTGCTCGAGTTCTTGCTATTCTTGTCCGAGACGTATACCTGGGTTTATGGTGTTTATTGTTTATCCATTCCTCGGGGCGTCCAATTGCCAACAAGGATCGATTAACAAAAACAGTTTACTTAGCAATACAAGAGGATCCAGTACGGTTCTCACGGAAGTTTATCCACCTTTCTTTAAGAGGGTTCATCCTATTTTATAAAATAAACTCACTGTCCAAAAGGGTGCAATTCAAAATTTCTTAAATCTTTAATTTAAGTTAAACATGGAAACCGTACCAGTGACTTCGATAAAACCATTAAAAAAAGAAATTTGACTGCCAAACCAGTAAAGCACCCACCACCAATTAAACACCATAATCGGCCTTCCCATCAGTTCTGTCTGGACAACACTGGAAAATCCAACACCCTATAAATCTCCCACTCGTCGATGTCACCTTGTCCTAATCAGCTTTAATCGAATTTCGGATCAAGACCACACCAGGTCTTCCAACGCAGGAAGGAAAAAGACAGGAACGCCTCAGAAAAAGAAGCAAACAGCAGCCTCCTCTTGAGCCTTATTAAGATTCGATCAAGAAGACCCAAGCTGAACTATTTGTCCACCTCCGAAGTTAGGTGCATTAAAAGGTATTAAGATGGCTATCTTCCTGTGTAGAAGCGTTGCCCACACAATGTCGAGGGGACCATTAGATTGTGCTTTTTTCTTTGCCCCAAACTGCTTTTCTATCACGTGCTTCTTCTGATCCCTATCGTTATTTATAACGTGCTACCATAAGTAGAATGTAAAAAAATCTGCAAAATACATGAATCTCAAACTAATGTGTTTATTTCTGTTCTCACAACATTCCTAATACACAGTATATTTATCAAGCTTGTGTATAAATTAGTCCAAAACGCTTCCATAAAAGTGCAACTCACATAGAGAAGAAAGTTTGCACTGCGTACGTAATTTCCACACCTACATAATAACTAATACCATTTTTGAATATTAAATTTATAATCAAACGTAATACAGGTATGTATCCACACGGTGCGGTGCAGTACCTACCCCTCACAGTATTGCGTGTGTAAATTTCACAATCCCCTTAATTATTATATTATTCGACATGTGTGAATAATTATTAACAATCAAGTATAGAAATACGAACGTATCTAAATCTAAGCATAACCACTCTTGTCGAAAACAAAAATAATTAAAACTAACCAGAACAGCAGACGTTATTAGAAATGCCTCCCAACTTCAAGTGAGTATACACCAATAAGGTATAATAAGCCCTGTGTTCATTCTAATGGGACTCAAAAGTTGAAAAGCATCACAGACCTTCCTTTGACAGCAGTTCTTAATTATCCAAAACAGTGCAAAACATTCATTATCGCCGAATGACTTAAGCCTTCTTTAGTCTTAAAACGTTCATTTGTGCAAACGCAACAATCAAGTCTGTTTCGTGATAAATTAAGTGGCTCACTTCAAGAAACAACGTGATATTATTTTTGAAATCGATATGATCTAGTGCAATTACGGTTATTTCCAGCTTTCCAGAACCGGTGAATGATTAGTTCCGCAACAAATATGACGCATCCCAACGATAATCCGATAATCAAAATAATAAATGCCCCTTGCAAGTGGTCTAAAGTTAAAACAACCCTATCCTCAATCTTTGGCGGTAGTACTCTGATAACCATATCGGAAATCCACTTTTCCTCGATACCACTTTCAATGATCTTAATCAAGTTATCATTCACCACACCTAGCATAGGATGGCCTTTCCTCATCATATAGTTGGATCTAGAGCCTACAGAAGTATCAATAACCCGCCATCTAGCACCTCGAATGAACTTAGAATAAATAGTGTACGCTGCAGTGCAAAAATTTTGATGTTGCGATAAGAGAGTTAGCCGTTTAATTCCACTCAAGTCACCTGCATTCGATTTCTTATTTGCCTTTGCCACAATTGCCTTACTTATTTTATCGTTTTGCATGGCATAGTAACCGTATAGAAATTGGGGAATAGTGATAACAAGGTCCGATTTAAGGAGTCCTTCTAGTCCTTTTACAGGTTCCTCATACATGGGAATCGTGAGAATACTTTGAATCCGCCCTTGGAACAAACTGCAAATGTGCATTGCGAATACGATGTAGAGTATCAGGAGTAAATATATTGGACGTGATTTGGGCATGTGATGTATGCACATCGAAAATGTGAAACTCAACACGGTCAAAATACTGTAAAAGAGTTTGTTAAAGCGGGCTTCCTTTTCTACTAATGCCAACAAGTATACTATGCCAATCATCAGAATCAGAGCTATTACTATTAGCAAGTAAATTTGCCTATTGAAAATGTGAATTAGGATGGTGAAGTAAGGAATTTGCTTTGGAACAGGACCAAGCCATCCTCCTTCAAAAAACTGAAAAACATAACTATAATCTACTAAATCTGGAGGTGTGATTTGAGCTATATGAAAAATTATGTCTATTTTAGTTTCATTAAAATACGATGCCATCATGCTCCCGTTCGCAGACATCCGCATTTGCGAAGTTAAATTTTCCCTAATGAACTGAACAGAACATTTCAGTTTTTTCGCTATTGTTAGTATAGGATATAGAAAGAGTCCCGGAGTATCAGAAGATATGTTACTTATAAACGGATACTCTATAATTTTATCAAATAGATAAATTTTGAGCGTACATTCCTTATAATCGTACTTTTCAATCCAAAGAGTTTCTAAATTTTCCGGATAATGCAAAATAACATTTTTTCCACACTCATTTTCTTCAGTGAAAGGCGACGAAGTGATTATATTAATCACGTTCCATTCTCTAACTAATAGTATTGCTACCTTAACGATCTGATGACCCCACAGAATTTTAAACCAATTCTTGATTGTTTCCTCGCTGGTTTCTTCATTAGCGATCAGCAAAAATGGATTACGCACATTAAGTAATTCTGATGAGAACAAGTTCTTGAAGTACGGAATAATATTTTCAATATTTTCCAAAAAAATCACGTTGATAAATTCCTTCATGTATAAGTCCTGTCTTCTGGGTAGGAGCTTACTCATTTGGAATACTACAAAGGGATTGTCAATTTTCATATTCTCAACTGAAGAATCTTCGTGTAAGATGAGCATTGTTTTGTTTTGAATGATGTTTCCAAGAACTTGTCCCAAATTGGTTTGCGGATTTTCAGCAGCATTTGATAGAGCAATTGCATTTTTTACAAAAACCACCAATAGTATACAACATACAGTGATATGCATTTTCGACGCACAAGCGTTAAACATCGCTTGGAACTAACTGATTCAATATTCGACGGGGTAGTTTTCAAAGGTCACATAAAATTACAAATAGATAGAAATTGATATGAAGGAAGCGAGCAGTAAGTATAAGAGAATAGGATTGATGCTAGTCTCCGTTTGAAGTTGTAGCATATAATTTCAGACATACACTGCTCATTCGTAGTTTAAGGAAACAAAATTACCAATAATATATTCCGTTTTTACCAGTAATCTTGGAGAAACAAAGCACCGATGTACCCACGAAGTTTCGAACAAATAGTTCAGATCTATAATTTTAGATCAAAGAGTTAGTTCCATATTTGAGGTCAACTCAATTTTATTCAAATTAGCAAGTGTTTTATTCCAGACTGCATTAGAACACGTGTATCTAATGAACGCGAATGAAATTTATATAGAACTAATGTTTCATATCCAATGGATTGTAGTTCTTGCTTTTTATATAACGGAAATGTGGCATTTGTCTCAGAGACAGTCACTTTTTTCACAGCAATTACCTTAGGTGTATACAGTGTCCCCGGATTGAGTATACAAGAGGAAAAACTTTTTTATTCTTGATTTCACGAAAAAAGTTATTCTTCATACAAAATTCTGCTTGTCAAAAAAATTACATTGCCATGAAAACAACTGACATTCAATGTACGGGGTGCTCAGAAATAAAGGAAACATTAACACAATTAAAGAGAAAATGTGCATTACTTTTCATTTTAGAAGAAAATTTCATAAGAAAAAGTTTACTTTTGAAAAATAAGTCTAAGTATCAAATTTGAAATGCATTTGAAAGAAAATAAGAAGACGTGTTTTTCAACCTTGCTTTTTATTCTAGAGTTATAAAATTCTAAAGGAATAGAAACTTCATTAGACTTGGAACAATTAAAATAAAAATCTAAAATTAAAAAGTTTCTAACAGTGTGATACCCATCAAAGATTACATCCTAGATCTTTCATGGGTACCATAACTGGGGAAATGATTGCGTCTGTATTTGAAGAATTTAGAAGACGACTAGAGAAGTGTGTGCAGTTTGGAGGGTCCCACATTGAACAGTAATAGAATTGTTTTTTTTTTTTAAATAAGAGTAGTTTTCTTGTTTCGATTTTTCTGAACGACCTGTATAACTGATGTTCCTTTAGAATTTTGTTATAACTCTAGAATAAATATAATAAAAAGCAAAGTTGAAAAACATGTCTTAATATTTTCTTTCAACTGCATTTCAAATTTCATATTTAGACTTATATTTCAAAAGCAAACAACTTTTTCTTATAAAATTTTCTGCAAAAATGAAAACTAATGCACTATTTCTTTTTAATCGAGTTCATGTTTCCTTTATTTCTGAACACCTCGTACATTGAATGTCAATTGTTTTCATGGCAATGTAATTTTTTTGACAAGCAAACATTTTTTGTGAAATCAAAAAGAAAAAAGTGTTTCCTCTTGTATACTCAATCAGGGGATACACTGTATGTGCCATGTTTTTATATTCGTTATATTAGTACATTTTATTGATATACGCTTCAAAACAACGTTTTAAAAAGACTATGTATATTGTGTTCGTCATGCTATATGTAGCACCCTTAATTACAATTCAGAAGTACCTATAGGGAGAATGAACAATTCTTTTAATCCAATCTACTTACGTAAAGTTCATGTTCAATTTTTATACTTGAAGACACGTTGAAAATAGCAGTAAAACAACACTTCACTAAACATTCGTTAGATTTGCAATGACACAATTTTCATGTGAATCTAATAACATAATCATTTAAGGCATTTCCTACAACTAAAGGTGCATCCTATATTTGTGCAATTACTCAAATACAGTACTAAACAATAAACCTACATTCTGTTTTAAATAACTGAACTCGCAGAGAAATAACAGTTTTCAAAGTCCCTTTTAAATTGAAACATTTTCTTCTCACTATCAATACCAATCACGATATTCACACATTAGAATCTAAATTACAATAAGCTCAACTCAAACTACTTGAAAATTGCACATATATATTTTTTTAATATCATTCCCCACTCGTGTTTCTATGTGATCATATGTCGTTACTTAATCTTTTTGAGAACTAATTACTTACATTTTCATAAGAAAGATAAACAATTACAGAAATTTTCTCATTTATGTCTGTTTCCGGTACCAGTGCATGAATAATTCCACAATGAATACGACACCACCTATTGATAATCCCATAATCAATATAATGAATGCTCCTTGCAAGTGGTCTAAAGTTAAAACAACCCTTTTTTCAATCATAGGCGGCGGTACGCTGGTCATCATATCGGAGATCCACTTTTTGTCAATACCACTTTCTATGATCTTCATCAAGTTATCATTTACTACTCCTAGCATAGGATGGCCTTTTCTCATAATGTAGCTCAATCTAGAGACAAAAGCGATCTCAATAATCTGCCACCTAGCGCCATGAATGAACTTAGAATACAAGCTATACACAGCAGTCGAAAAATTTTGATGTTCTGACAAAAAAGTTAGCCGTTTAATTCCACTCAAGTCACGAATATATGTAAAATTATTTGTTGCTCTTGCCGCAATTGCCTTACTAATTTTATCGTCTTGCATGGCATAGAAATTGGTTAGAAATTGGGAAATGGTAATAACAAGGTCAGTTTTAAGAAGATCTTCCAATCCTCTCAGCGGTTTCTCGTACATGGGAATTGTAAGAATACTTTGGATTCGCCCTTGAAACAAACTGCAAATATGCATTGCGAATACGATGTAAAGTATGATAAGTGAATATATAGGACGTGATTTTGGTAGGTGATTTGCGCACAATGAAAATGTGAAACGTAACACCGTAAAAACAGTGTAAATGAGTTTATCAAAACGAGCTTCCCCTTTTATCAGGGCCAAACTAAAAACCAAGCCGATCACCAGCACCAGAGCTATTAGTATTAATGAGTAAATTTCCTTATTGAAAATGTGAATTAGGATGGTAATGTATGGTATTTGCTTAGGGGCAGGACCAACCCACTCTCCTTCTAAAAACAGAAATTCATTAGTGTAATCTACTAAATCTGGATGAGTAATTTGTGCTATGTGCGAAATTATGTCTATTTTTGTTTGATCAAAATACGAAACTGCGAAGGTTTCGTTCGCAGACATTTGCAATTGCGAAGTCAAGTTTTCACTAATGAATTGAATGGAACAATTTAGTTTCTTTCCTATTGTTAGCAAAGGAGCTACGAGAAGTCCTGGAGTAGCAGATGAAATATTACATATCAATGGATTTCCCATAAGTATATCCAATAGATAAGTTTTGAGAATGCATCCCTCATAAACGAGCTTTTTCTTCCAAAGGTTTTCCAAATTTTGCGGGTAGTCCAGAATAACTTTATTTCCACAGTTATTTCCTTCAGCAAACGGCGACGAAGTGATTAGGTTCATCACGCTCCAGTCTTGAACCAATAGCACTGCTGCCTTGACGATCTGATGATCCCATAAAATTTTAAACCAATTCTTGATTGTATCCTCACTGGTTTCTTCGTTAGTAATCAGTAAAAATGAACTACGAACATTAAGTAGTTCTGACGAGAGTAAGTTCTTGAGGCACGAAATAATCTCTATATTATTCAAAAATATCACGTTGACAAATTCCTTCATGGGTATATTTTTCCTACTGGATACGAGCCTACTCATCCTGAATATCACGAAAGGATTATCAAATGCCATATTCTCAATTAAAGGTTCTTCATGGATGATAACCATTGTTTTGTTTTGAACGATTTCTCCAAGAATGTGTCCCAAATTGGAGTGTATATTTTTAGGCGCATTCAGTAAGGCCATTGAAGATTTTATGGAAACCACTAATAATATGAAACATAAGATGGAACCCATTTTCGACAGAAAACCACCACTAACTGATTCGATATTCGATAGGGTCGTTTTCCAAGGGTAGGTAATAGTAAACTACAAAATGATTGGATTTGTACCTTGTAATTTTTGACTGTTTACTTTGTCCTTGGATAAAAGCGATATTTAAAGAGTGAGCATCAAAAATGGGCCTTTTGAAAGGTGTAAGTTTAGCTCCTGCTCTACATTTACGTCGCAGTGGACAATAAGACAAATTGCCGCCTTGTTAAACATATATCTACATTCTGTAAAAATGTTTATATTTTATTGGAAGACTTTCGATTGAAATCTAATATGATAAAGGTATAGGTAAGTGCAACCCTAAAAATATTGCTGCAAACTACATTATTTACCACTCAGTTAGGTTGGACATTTGATTGAAATATGGATTTCTCATTTTAGTATGTTTTTGTTGCCAAACTAATCTACCGATGTACCTATTAGGTAGACATAATTAAAACTAGAAGTAGAATTTAAAAGTACCACACTTTATTGAATATCCTTCTTCAACATAATTACTCAATCATTAAATGAATGCAATGATCAAGAACATAACTAACACTCGATTCTAACCGAAATGTACCTTGATCCATACAATTGTTTACAAATAATGCATGATTCAACTATTGATAACAACACCATGGCTTAATATTCAGGATCATACAATGGCCAGTTTTACTATAAAGCGGACAATCGTTAAGATCATAATTATCTGGTATAGATTACGCACAGATGCCCCACTTATCAAATACCAGTTGCGTAGGGGATCGCCATGGACTTCCAATACGAAGTCCATAGGGATCGCCTGTTAGTGTGCGCCTTATCCGTGTGCGCAAGACTTACCCCCACCGTCATTTGATAACCGCCGGAACTTTACCGAGCTATGTATATTGGGATAAATTTCATATTATATTTGTAACACTGTTAACACTGTTTTTTAATGTAAGAAAAAAACAACCATTATAAAAATAATAATTCCGTTAAGAATGGCAAATGGAGTTTTTGTTCAATCATCATTTTTGGCCATAACATAATATGTTAAATGTACCTACATAATCATATTAAATATTTTAAAAATTCAATTCAAATCATCAACACATTGAAATATTAATAATATGATGCTCGAACATCCATTTTCTACTGAATAATACACGGGGTGCAAAGAGTGCAAAACAAATGGTTTCACACAGAACACCGAACTTTTCGAAGGCCCTCCTAAATTCATCTATGAATTTACATCTAACTACGAACTAATCGCAACATACAAGCAGTATCCAAATGAAAATAAGATTTTTGTTAACGTTAATTGAACTCAGAACTGTGTTAACTTGAAACTGCACAGAATTTCCTTAGAATGCTGTCTTAATGAGTGTTAATTTATACAAAACATTGCTACATCTTTATAAGAGAAACTATACCAGATATTTTCCCAATCAAGCTTGTTTTCGGTACCAGTGTATGAATAATTCCACAACGAATACGACACCACCTAGTGATAATCCCATAATCAATATAATGAATGCTCCTTGCAAGTGGTCTAGAGTTAAAACAATCCTTTCTTCAATCATATTTGGCGGTACGTTGGTCACCATATCGGTGATCCACTTTTTCTCGATACCACTTTCTATGATCTTCAACAAATTATCATTCACCACATCATGCATAGGATGGCCTTTCCTCATAATGTAGTTGGATCTAGAGTTTAAGGAGGTTTCAATAGTCTGCCATCTAGCACCTTGAAGGAACTTAGAATAAAAGCTGTATAAAGCAGTAGAAAAATTCTGATATTCTGACAAGAGTCCTAGCCGTTTAATTCCACTCAAGTCACGTATATATGTATACTCATTAGTTGCCCTTTTTGCAATTGCCTTGCTAATATTATCCTCTTGCATGGCATAATAATTGGTGAGGAATTGAGAAATGCTGATAACAAGGTCAGATTTGACAAGACTCTCAAATCCTTTCAGCGGTTTCTCGTACATGGGAATTGTAAGAATACTTTGGATTCGACCTTGGAACAAACTGCAAATGTGCATTGTGAATATGACATAAAGTATCAGGAGTGAATATATTGCACGTGATTTTGGTAGGTGACTTACGCACATTGAGAATGTAACATTCAAAACCGCAAAAACAGAATAAGTGAATTTATCAAAGCGATCTTCCCGTTCTAACAAGGCGAAAGAATATACCAAGCAGATTATCAAAATCAGAGGTATTACTATTAAAAAGTAAATTTGCTTGTTGAAAATGTGAATTAGAATGGTGACGTAAGGGATTCGCCTAGGGACAGGACCAACAAACACTCCTTCTAAAAACTGAAATACGTGACTGTAATCCACTGAATCTGGATGAATGAATTGAGCTAGGTGCAGTAGGATGTCTGCTTTTGTTTGATTGAAATACGAAACTACTAAGGTCTCGTTCGAAGACATTTGCAATTGAGATGTTAAATTTTCCCTAATGAACTGAATGGAACAATTTAATTTCTTCCCTATTGTTAGCAAAGGAGCTACGAGAAGTCCTGGAGTATCAGATGAAATATTACATATCATTGGATTTCCCATAAGTATATCCAATAGATAAGTTTTGAGAATACATCCCTCATAAACGAGCTTTTTCTTCCAAAGGTTTTTCAAATTTTTCGGGTAATCCAGAATAACTCTATTTCCACAGTTATTTCCTTCAACAAAAGGCGACGAAGTGGTTATGTTCATCACGTTCCAGTCTTGAACCAATAGCATTGCTACCTTGACGATCTGATGATCCCATAAAATTTTAAACCAATTCTTGATTGTATCCTCACTGGCTTCTTCGTTAGTAATCAGCAAAAATGGATTACGAACATTGAGTAGTTCTGATGAGAGTAACTTCTTGAGGCACGAAATATTATCCAAAAATATTACGTTGACGAATTCCTTCATGTGTACATTTTTCCTACTGGATACGAGCCTACCCATTCTGAATATCATGAAGGGATTATCAAATGCCATATTCTCAATTAAAGGTTCTTCATGGATGATAACCATTGTTTTGTTTTGAACAATTTCTCCAAGAATGTATCCCAAATTGGAGTGTGTTTTTTCAGGCGTATACAGAAAGGCCATTGAAGATTTTATGGAAACCACTAATAATGTGAGACCTAAGATGGAACCCATTGTCGACAGAAGACTTGCACTAACTGATTCTATATTCGATAGGGACGTTTTCCAAGGGTAATAGTAAACTACGAAATGATCGGAATAAATCAGAAACAGATAAACTGTATTCGTAGAAGTAAAGAATTAATGCTACATTCTGCTTGGACTTATACCTTGTAATTTTTTATTATTTATTGTGTCCTTCGATAAAAGCGACATTTACATAGTGACCATCAAAAATGGGCTTTTTGAAAGGCGTAAGTTTAGCTCATTCTCTACATTTACGCCGCCCTAGACAATAAGGCAAATTGCCGCCCTGTTAAACATATATAAAAATGTGTTATATATTTTAATGAAAGACTTTCGCTTGAAATCTGATTAATATAATAAAGATATAGATAAGTGAAACAATGAAAACATTGTTGCAAACTACCTTATCTACCACTCAGTTAGGTTGGACATTTAATTGAAATATGCAAGTATGTTTTTGTTGCAAACTTAATCTAGCGGTATACCTATAGGTAGTATGTATAATATTAAATTTTATACCCAAAGATATATTAAAACTAGTAGTAAAATTTAAAAGTACCACACTTTATTAAATATCCTTCGTTAATATAATGACACAATTATTAAATGAACGCAATGATCAAGAACATAACTTACACTCAACTGTAACCGAAATGTACCTAGATACATACAATTGTTTACAATTATTACATTCAACTATTGATAACAACTCCATGGCTTAATCTTCAGGAGCATACAATGGCCAGTTTTACTATAAATCGGACAATCGTTAAGATTATAACTATGTAGCATAAATTACGTACAGGTGCCCCATTTATCAAATACCGGTTGCGTAGTGGATCGCCTGTAAATGTGCACCTTATCCGTGTGCGCAAGACTTACCCCCACCGGCTTTTGATAACTGCCGGAACTTTACCAAGCTATGCATATTATGATCAATTTTATATTTTGTATAACAATGTTGTTTAATATAAGTTGTAAGTAAATATACTACTACAACAAACAAAAAATAATAATTCCGTTAAGAATGGCCAATGGAGTTTTTGTTCAATTAACATTTTAATGTGTTAAATGTATCTACATAAGTACTTATATCAAATATTTTAGACATTCAATTCAAATCATCAACACATTGAGGTATTATTCTAATATCATGCTCTAACATCCATTTTCTACTCAATAATACATGGGATTCAAAAAGTGCAAAACAAATGGTTGCACACAGAACACTGAACGTTTTCGAAGGCCCTCCCAAATTCATCTATGTATTTACATCTAACTACGATCTAATCACAACATACAAGCAGTATACATATGGAAATATGCTCTTTGTTAACGTTAATTGAATTCAGAACTGTGTTAACGCTAATTGAAGTCAAACTAATCGAAACTTGAAATCTACACACATTATTTTTGGAATGCTGCCTTAATGAGTGTTAATTTATACAAAACATTGCTACATGTTTATAAGAGAAGCTATAACAAAAATTTTCCCAATCATTGTTATTTTCGGTACCAGTGCATGAATAATTCCACAATGAATAAGACACCACCTAGTGATAATCCCATAATCAATATAAGGAATGCTCCTTGCAAGTGGTCTAAAGTTAAAACAATCTTTTCTTCAATCATACTCGGCGGTACGCTGGTCACCATATCGGTGATCCACTTTTGCTCGATACCACTTTCTATGATCTTCAACAAATTATCATTCATCACATCATGCATAGGATGGCCTTTCCTCATAATGTAGTTGGATCTAGAGTTTAAAGAGGTCTCAATAGTCTGCCATCTAGCACCTTGAAGGAACTTAGAATAAAAGCTGTATAAAGCAGTAGAAAAATTCTGATATTCTGACAAGAGTGCTAGCCGTTTAATTCCACTCAGGTCACGTATATATGTATACTCATTAATTGCTCTTTTCGCAATTGCCTTGCTAATATTATCCTCTTGCATGGCATAATAATTGGTGAGGAATTGAGAAATGGTGATAACAAGGTCAGATTTGAGAAGACTCTCAAATCCTTCCAGCGGTTCCTCGTACATGGGAATTGTAAGAATACTTTGGATTCGACCTTGGAACAAACTGCAAATGTGCATTGCGAATATGACATAAAGTATCAGCAGTGAATATATTGTACGTGATTTTGGTAGGTGATTTACGGACATTGAGAATGTAACATTCAAAACCGCAAAAACAGAATAAGTGAATTTATCAAAGCGATTTTCCCTTTCTAACAAGGCGAAAGAATATACCAAGCAGATTATCAAAATCAGAGCTATTACTATTAAAAAGTAAATTTGCTTATTGAAAATGTGAATTAGAATGGTGACGTAAGGGACTCGCTTAGGGACAGGACCAACAAACACTCCTTCTAAAAACTGAAATACGTGACTGTAATCCACTGAATCTGGATGAATGAATTGAGCTATGTGCGATATGATGTCTATTTTTGTTTGATTGAAATACGAAACTACTAAGGTCTCGTTCGAAGACATTTGCAATTGAGATGTTAAATTTTCCCTAATGAACTGAATGGAAAAATTTAATTTCTTCCCTATTGTTAGCAAAGGAGCTACGAGAAGTCCTGGAGTATTAGATGAAATATTACATATCATTGGATTTCCCATAAGTATGTCTAATAGATAAGTTTTGAGAATGCATCCCTGATAAAAGAGCTTTTTCTTCCAAAGGTTTTCGAAATTCTGCGAATAGTTCAGAATAACTCTATTTCCGCAGTTATTTCCCTTAGCAAAAGGCGACGAAGTGGTTATGTTCATCACCTTCCAGTCTCTAACCAATAGCGCTGCTACCTTGACGATCTGATGATCCCATAAAATTTTAAACCAATTCTTGATTGTTTCTTCACTGGTTTCTTCGTTAGTAATCAGCAAAAATGGATTACGAACATTGAGTAGTTCTGATGAGAGTAAGTTCTTGAGGCACGAAATGATCTCAATATTATCCAAAAATATCACGTTGACAAATTCCTTCATGTGTATATTTTTCCTACTGGATACGAGCCTACTCATTCTGAATATCACGAAAGGATTATCAAATGCCATATTCTCAATTAAAGGCTCTTCATGGATGATAACCATTGTTTTGTTTTGAACGATTTCTCCAAGAATGTGTCCCAAATTGGAGTGTATATTTTTAGGCGCATTTAGTAAGGCCATTGAAGATTTTATGGAAACCACTAATAATATGAAACATAAGATGGAACCCATTTTCGACAGAAAACCACCACTAACTGATTCGATATTCGATAGGGTCGTTTTCACAGGGTAATAGTAAACTACAAAATGATTGGACTTGTACCTTGTAATTTTTGACTGTTTACTTTGTCCTTGGATAAAAGCGATATTTAAAGAGTGACCATCAAAAATGGGCCTTTTGAAAGGTGTAAGTTTAGCTCCTGCTCTACTTTTACGTCGCGGTGGACAATAAGACAAATTGCCGCCTTGTTAAACATATACCTACATTCTGTAAAAATGTGTATATATTTTATTGGAAGACTTTCGCTTGATATCTAATATGATAAAGGTATAGGTAAGTGCAACCCTAAAAATATTGCTGCAAACTACATTATTTACCACTCAGTTAGGTTGGACATGTGATTGAAATATGGATTTCTCATTTTAGTATGTTTTTGTTGCCAAACTAATCTACCGATGTACCTATTAGGTAGCATGTATAATATTCAATTTTTAAACCCAAAGACATAATTAAAACTAGGAGTAGAATTTAAAAGTACCACTCTTTATTGAATATCCTTCTTCAACATAATGACACAATCATTAAATGAATGCAATGATCAAGAACATAACTAACACTCGATTCTAACCGAAATGTACCTTGATCCATACAATTGTTTACAATTAATGCATGATTCAACTATTGATAACAACACCATGGCTTAATATTCAGGATCATACAATGGCCAGTTTTACTATAAAGCGGACAATCGTTAAGATTATAATTATCTGGTATAGATTACGCACAGATGCCCCACTTATCAAATACCAGTTGCGTAGGGGATCGTCATGGACTTCCAATACGAAGTCCATAGGGATCGCCTGTTAGTGTGCGCCTTATCCGTGTGCGCAAGACTTACCCCCACCGTCATTTGATAACCGCCGGAACTTTACCGAGCTATGTATATTGGGATAAATTTCATATTATATTTGTAACACTGTTAACACTGTTTTTTAATGTAAGAAAAAAACAACCATTATAAAAATAATAATTCCGTTAAGAATGGCAAATGGAGTTTTTGTTCAATCATCATTTTTGGCCATAACATAATATGTTAAATGTACCTACATAATCATATTAAATATTTTAAAAATTCAATTCAAATCATCAACACATTGAAATATTAATAATATGATGCTCGAACATCCATTTTCTACTGAATAATACACGGGGTGCAAAGAGTGCAAAACAAATGGTTTCACACAGAACACCGAACTTTTCGAAGGCCCTCCTAAATTCATCTATGAATTTACATCTAACTACGAACTAATCGCAACATACAAGCAGTATCCAAATGAAAATAAGATTTTTGTTAACGTTAATTGAACTCAGAACTGTGTTAACTTGAAACTGCACAGAATTTCCTTAGAATGCTGTCTTAATGAGTGTTAATTTATACAAAACATTGCTACATCTTTATAAGAGAAACTATACCAGATATTTTCCCAATCAAGCTTGTTTTCGGTACCAGTGTATGAATAATTCCACAACGAATACGACACCACCTAGTGATAATCCCATAATCAATATAATGAATGCTCCTTGCAAGTGGTCTAGAGTTAAAACAATCCTTTCTTCAATCATATTTGGCGGTACGTTGGTCACCATATCGGTGATCCACTTTTTCTCGATACCACTTTCTATGATCTTCAACAAATTATCATTCACCACATCATGCATAGGATGGCCTTTCCTCATAATGTAGTTGGATCTAGAGTTTAAGGAGGTTTCAATAGTCTGCCATCTAGCACCTTGAAGGAACTTAGAATAAAAGCTGTATAAAGCAGTAGAAAAATTCTGATATTCTGACAAGAGTCCTAGCCGTTTAATTCCACTCAAGTCACGTATATATGTATACTCATTAGTTGCCCTTTTTGCAATTGCCTTGCTAATATTATCCTCTTGCATGGCATAATAATTGGTGAGGAATTGAGAAATGCTGATAACAAGGTCAGATTTGACAAGACTCTCAAATCCTTTCAGCGGTTTCTCGTACATGGGAATTGTAAGAATACTTTGGATTCGACCTTGGAACAAACTGCAAATGTGCATTGTGAATATGACATAAAGTATCAGGAGTGAATATATTGCACGTGATTTTGGTAGGTGACTTACGCACATTGAGAATGTAACATTCAAAACCGCAAAAACAGAATAAGTGAATTTATCAAAGCGATCTTCCCGTTCTAACAAGGCGAAAGAATATACCAAGCAGATTATCAAAATCAGAGGTATTACTATTAAAAAGTAAATTTGCTTGTTGAAAATGTGAATTAGAATGGTGACGTAAGGGATTCGCCTAGGGACAGGACCAACAAACACTCCTTCTAAAAACTGAAATACGTGACTGTAATCCACTGAATCTGGATGAATGAATTGAGCTAGGTGCAGTAGGATGTCTGCTTTTGTTTGATTGAAATACGAAACTACTAAGGTCTCGTTCGAAGACATTTGCAATTGAGATGTTAAATTTTCCCTAATGAACTGAATGGAACAATTTAATTTCTTCCCTATTGTTAGCAAAGGAGCTACGAGAAGTCCTGGAGTATCAGATGAAATATTACATATCATTGGATTTCCCATAAGTATATCCAATAGATAAGTTTTGAGAATACATCCCTCATAAACGAGCTTTTTCTTCCAAAGGTTTTTCAAATTTTTCGGGTAATCCAGAATAACTCTATTTCCACAGTTATTTCCTTCAACAAAAGGCGACGAAGTGGTTATGTTCATCACGTTCCAGTCTTGAACCAATAGCATTGCTACCTTGACGATCTGATGATCCCATAAAATTTTAAACCAATTCTTGATTGTATCCTCACTGGCTTCTTCGTTAGTAATCAGCAAAAATGGATTACGAACATTGAGTAGTTCTGATGAGAGTAACTTCTTGAGGCACGAAATATTATCCAAAAATATCACGTTGACAAATTCCTTCATATGTAAGTTTTGCCTAGTGGATGCGAGCCTACTCATTCTGAATATCACGAAGGGATTATCAATTGCCACGTACTCAAGTGAAGGCTCTTCGTGGAAGATGACCATTGTATTGTTTTGAACTATTTCTTCTAGTATGTATCCCAAGTTGGAGTGTGTGTTTTCTAGTATATGCGGTAAAGATGTCGAAGGTTTCGTGGAAAACAACAACAGTGTGAAACATAGGATGGAGCCCATTTTCGATAGACCAGTGTTACAAGGCTTAACACTGACTGATTTTCGACGGGGTCGTCCTCCAAGGCTTAGGGTAAACTACCAAATGATTGGAATAAATTATCAGCAGTCAAGACGTAAATATAGGAATATAAAATTGATGCGACTATGATATGTAATTTTTACTGGTAGATGTTTATACATAGCTTAGGGAAACACAGTAGCTTAATTAGCTGTTTCGTTTGTACGAGCAGTATAGAAATTTCGAAGCCTAGGTGTACACCCATAGAATGTCAATTTTTCCAGATATTCGGTGGAACGATTAATTTATATTTTAGTGTGCTATTACGTAGATACTATTTCAATAGTTTAACTTTGATTATGAATTACCTACGTATGATCAGAGACGATCCTATTTAATCATTATCCTAGATTTGGTATGATGTAGACTCAGTATTCTCTTTACATTTGCTAAATGCCCAAAAAGTGAATGAGCGACAAGATTAGGACGAATGACATTTGAAAAGATTAATCCTCTCTTGTCGACATAATGGCTCCTGAAAAAATAATTTAACACAAGCTGTTTCTCAGTAATCCCCGGACAGTCCGTAATTCTCTAGGAGGGGTTGATAAATCCTTCAAATATCAGAGCAGCCACCCACAGAGAGGGTTAATATTCTGAGATCCCCTTCGGTTCTTTAGCTTTGGCAGATGCTCTGAGATGCTGAGATCGAAACCAGTGGTAACCAGAAGTTGTTGCGGTAGTATCTCCGATGATATAGGGAGCAGCAGTTTCTTTGGGACCTCTGACCCTGATAGTAGCAATAATTCAGACCGAACGGTTTATGAAACTTTGGAGCCCTGCTGTCTTGGATATTAGTCTCAACGTGATATCACATTCTTCCATTCGTAATAATGGACGGATAGGATGTTTTAATTGTGATTTGTTTCAGAGTTCTGGCTCGAAACGTGTCTTTAGTCCTGTTTACGGTTAGAAAAAGGGGAGGTGTTTTGAATATTCGTTCATCAGAGTCTATTGCGTAATTATAAGGTGCTAGTTTAGAATGTAAATTCTGAACTTGTATAAACATTGAATACCTGGTCATTAGTTGAAATACAATTCAGATGGTAGCAGCGTGTATAAAGACTTTGGCTTAGGCTTGGAGGAAAGGCAATGGTCTTAGTTTTAAACAACAAGGATTTCTTAACTTTCTTGATTCAATATTCTACATGGCGAATAAAACATTGTATTGCTATTTTGGCAATACATCAACAAATTGTAGAAAACTGCTTCTGATACGGTGAAACCTTATTTCGACTGTCACAGCAATATCCACCCTTCAAAAAACTTAAAAAAGCTCACCCCAAAACACTTACAGGGGCGGTAATGTTCCTCAAACGAACCCCAAACCTCGTAAATATTTCTTTTGCACTTCCCAGCATCCTTTTATTCCTCCTGGTGGGTCGTCACCGACTTTCAAGACATCGGAGGAAAAGTCACGCCCCCCTGGATTGTGAGTTATGTGGGTGTCCGGGATTGTCGGAGTAATAAAGGGCCGGCAGGCCTTTAGGGCTCATGCAGTGCGAACGGTGCAGATGCGCCCAGTGGGAGCTAATTTATTGGGTTTTTTCTCCCTTTTCCATGTTTTCGTGTCATAAGGCGGAAATTAAATCAGAGGCTTCCCTAGGGGTTGCCTCTCTATCTGCGCTTCTTCATGGTGGACGGAGTTGTTTGCCAGGATTTTAATCAGGAAATGTGCGATAAAAGTCTGATTGAACCATATCCGTCGATAGTCGTTTAGAGCAATCTGCTCCTGAATTGCATTGCCTTTTCCCAATTTATAACTCTTCTTCTTTGTCTTTCCAGGCAGCACTGACAGACAGTTATTCTTGCAAAACCCATTTGTTCTTTTTCTACGCTTTCAAGATTTTTATAATTTATATCATGGTTGTCGTTTGTGATTTTCTGCATTTGCTCTAGTTTTATCCGCTGAAGCAACTGCTACGAGGAAATAAATCACATATTTGGGCGCGTACCTCCAAAAATTTACAATGGTCCAAGGTAGAACCGCCCCAAAATACAGCCATCAATATTCCGCCCAAAGATCATTTACGCATCTTTTCAAACGCATTTTGAAGTCCGCTCGCTTCGCTCTTTATTTGCTCAAACATCTGCCTTTAACCGCATTAATGTTAGACATTGATAGGGGCCCTTTTGTAGGAAGAAACCACCGAAAAACCGAAGATGCCCAGTTCTGCCAAACTAATTTTAATGGGCTTTCTTAGGGCTCACTTCAAATCCACCGACCTACAAAATACTAGACTTCGGAACCCAGAA
Organism: Hydrochus callosus; assembly: GCA_033557855.1. Lineage (NCBI taxonomy): Eukaryota > Metazoa > Arthropoda > Insecta > Coleoptera > Hydrochidae > Hydrochus > Hydrochus callosus. The sequence goes on along the minus strand of JAUIMY010000065.1, from coordinate 27,422 downwards.
ATCCAGGTAAACCACACATTAGGTGGTAGCACAGAAGTGGTGGTAGGTATATATTTTGCACGTTTCTACCATCTTTCTTTCATTTGGATCGTTGGTTCTCGAGAATAGCCTCCCTTGACTGACACTGCGGTAGAAATAAGACGTATCGTTTCGGTTAGTGACTTTTCTGTGAAGCCAATGTGCGATCCCTAGCTTTTGTTAGACCTCAGACCCTGGAAATCGGCTACAAAGACCATCGCTGAATGCGTTAGTTATACCTTCCCCTAATGGAGGCATGTGTTGCATTGTACTAATCTTCCTTCTTTGTAAAATTGACCCCCACGGTATGCCAGAAATCTTTTCAACTAAATACGTATTCAAGGAAATCTTGCTCCTTAAAACTTCCCTGTAGTGCAGTATTTGCACAACCCAATCATATAGTCATTTAAAAAATATTTCATTAAGTATCAATGCAATAGCCAGAGAGGAAAGATAATAGCAAAGTCTATGGATATCATCTTTTGTAATAGTCATCTGAAAGGGCTATAACATTAGAAGACCTTCCTAATTCAATGATCACTAATTTATAAATAAATTCAAAATTAGACGTTTTATTATTCATTAAATGTTTCAGAGAACATGTACTCGGGAAAAGAAGTTTCGTAAAATTCTACTTTTGCAATCAATTTAAAGAATTTCATCCAATGAACGCTGAAGAATTCCACGAAAAGTAATCCATCAGTCGCTGAAAGAGGATGCACCAGAAGTGCCACAAAAGCACCTCCCTTGTAAACATTTGTATTGTTTGAAGAGGCATTTCTGCACCGAAATAGGTGGTCTATTTGTCTATTTGACCATTTGGCTACCTTCGCTCCGCAAACCCCTACCTGCAGGGGACTTTCGTCTAAAATCATCGGCAAACTTGACTTGCACGTCCACTCTTCGTACCTGTGTGGTCTGCCGAACAATATCGTCGGATCTCTTGTAGATGATCTCACAGATATCGGTCGTTACAAAGCAAAGCTCTCAATGACCACACATTATTGCCACAATGAGATTCTTAACATCTAGTCGAGAAAATTTTCGGAGAAAGATGTTTGTGCCTTCGCCACAATGAGATTCGACATATTTAAAAACAATGTTTTAAGAAATTAATAGTTGGAAATAATCAAGGATCTGGTGAAAATATAGTCTGATTAGTAAACTCTCCTAAGCTATTACATATTTCCTATACAGGGTGTTCGATGATATTCTGGAATACCCTGTATAAACGTAAATTCAAGTATGCCATTTGATGATTTTTAATCGTTGGCATTTTGAATTAACCCTGTTCGTCAGTGAAAACACAAGTTACACTTTAAATTCTTTGTAGTCCTGAAATAAATTCGCAAGGTCGCCTGAGAAAATCGCCCCAAAAAACAACCGCACATTGTCCAACTTGAAATTACACACAAAGCTCCGGTAATGATAGATGTCTATTGGAGCTCCGAACACCCACGCAAGAACTGAATCACTGGTATTTTACTCTCTTAAGATGAATAATGAATAACAACCATAGTGCGCCGCGCTTGGGTTTTTAATTAGCCATTGTTTTTCTACACCTTCTCCTGCCCACACGTTCGCGCTAAAGAATGTCAGACATTAGTGACCACTTTAACGTGCACTGAGGTCCGCCGTTTAAAAAACAGAGCTACATCATTATCCTGGAGTAATTTTAAGGGACATTGACTATTTTTAAACGCATAGCAAGCACGTTCTCAGTGCGGCCTGATTAATTTCCAATTGAGTTTTCAACTTCATTGATTGAAACAATTACACGTTGTACTAACGTACCATCCTTTTGAATCACATAATTATTTGAATGAAGGAAGTCAGTTATTAATTCGAACTTTGGCTTAATGGAAATTTATTAGATGCACATCTCCATTATGTAATATTAGAATACTTCATAACAGTGCTCAAGCGTAAATATTACCAAAATGATGGATAAAAAAATATAAGAATTAGCATTGATTAGGTAAAAATACTTGTGAAACAATAAAATTTACGAAAAATGTGTATTGCTCGTTGACATTTAAGAAGCTTGTGTACAGCAAGCACTTGTCGATCGTAATTTGCATGAATAAATTCATAATTGGATCACTTATTTGGCAATGTTATCAGTTATCTCCACTCATTATTTCATAAATTTTCTTAAAAATTTTGATTGCCGAAACCCGGGATTGAACCGGGGACCTTTAGATCTTCAGTCTAACGCTCTCCCAACTGAGCTATTTCGGCTGATGATATATAATAAAGTCGAAATTATATCCCAAAAAAATCTAAATAATACATGAATGAATGAATGATAACATCTATCAATACTGGCATTTTTCATTTTAACTAAGAGTACATTATAGACATATGTCTGGATTGGTTTATAACATGTATGACCAAATGAATTTTAATGTGTTTTATTCTCTGCTGTAGATTAGGAAAAAACAAATGAATGTCACTACTTGTATTTAGTTAATTGTGCATTAAAATTACAAACTTAAAATGAAAAATATTAAAATAATATTACATATAATCTTTGTATTTGATTTTTGAAATATAAAATTCTGTAATGCACTTTCTCTAGATTAAATCACTAAACTTGAATCATATTTAGAAGCAGGATATTTACTCAACTGTCGGTGTGACCGTTTGTAAGACATTTTTAAAATTTTCTTATATTTAGGTAATTTGTACTTTAACTAAAACATGACTTGCCGAAACCCGGGATTGAACCGGGGACCTTTAGATCTTCAGTCTAACGCTCTCCCAACTGAGCTATTTCGGCTGATAGTGCAAAAATTAATGCAAAAGATAATGTTCGCGCAGATTTTTTTAAATTATCGATTCAAGTAAATTGCTCGTATGTAAATAGAAAAGTTAGAATTGGCTAAGTTTCAACCCAATAATGAACATTTACGTCAAACAACAAGAAACGCTATACTTGATAACATCAAATGTATTACTTGGGAATATGCAAAACCTAATGTGTTCTTCCTAGACTAATAAGTTTGGTAAAGTGCAAGAAGAACTAGGCGTTTCCAATCCTCAGTTGAAATTGCCTTCCAACTAATTTCGCACTCTGCACGCCATCACTCCAAATCCATGGTCGTTGCAACCAGCACTCTCAATAAATAGCGCGCAAAATAGGTACAGCATGTAACCAGGGAGTGCAGCGAATAGATAATAAATACAGCGGAACCAGTACCATCGGCAAGAACCCAAGCCTGATGCAAGTACGTTACATTTCTCCCACGTACATCCAGCTAAAACTCGTGCATTCGTGACTCCGTTCTAGTGCATCTAATTGAGATCATCTTCGGCCCGAGGCGGTCGTGACCAAATCTCACTAGACACTCCTCCTTCGCGGTGCATCCAGAGCTCCGCAGCTCGACTCTTATCATGGGTGTAACAAAAATGATTGAAATTTTGTAATCGCGCGGTGCGGCCTCCTATGTTGTCTTCACGGTGAGAGAATGAGGGATGGGCGCGAGTTGGAAGGTAATTATGAGGTGATATTTCAAATTTTAAACGTTCAATCTTCAATTTACTAGTGTGAAATGAGATCGGCTTTTGCTCGCTTTTTGGCTCGGAGGATTCTTGAGGATGGTCTCGGTTAAGTTCCAGTACAGTACATTCGATGCACTACAGCACCATCCACACAACCACAAACCTTTCAACATATCTGATTTGCAAGTCTGCTTTGCCACTGTGGATATTTTCAAACAATGCGCCTATTTTGCGATACATCACTACATATTTCCTCACTACATAGTGCATATAAATATATTAAATGTCCTCAGACAAGTCTGCAGTGGGAGTGCATTTCGACAAATCCGTGCAAGTCTGTAAGACTAGTTTGTAGTGAGTGTGCAATCTCGACAAATCTATCAGACACGTTCAGTATGGATGCTCCATAATGAGTTAAGGTAGGAAGAATCAAAGAATATGGAATGTTATTGCATGGTTTTTGGAAGGTCGTTTTATAAATAAAGACCCAATACATCGATTGCCAAAAGTAGGACATGGAAATCGAACTATTTTAATTCTAGTTCTAACTAATTGTATTATTAGGTTTCATTAGCTGATGAGGATTGGTTGTGGGATTCTTTTAATGGTACGAAACGAGTATCACTTAAAATTAATGTTCCATATTGAATAATGGATGGATGACCGTGCACTTGTTGGGCGATACGATCGTACTCTTCAATATGGTACATTAACACCTTTAATAAAGCTGATGCATCTGCACCCCGCCCACGTAGATTCTCAGCTTCAAGTTACCTACCGGGAGATGTACGATAAACGCAGCCGCTCTTCATTGTTCGAAGCTGGACGCAGCCGTGGCATCAGGCAATTTGCTGTACATCATAAAATAACACATTAAAAGCGTGTTGATGGTGGTTTAAAGTTCGCATTTGCTCCTATAAGTCTCGCAAGACTAGTTACAAAATATCTTGAGTTGGCCAACACTTTCAATATCGATTGGTTCGTTACTATTGGTTCTTGAGAGGAAATTGGAAATTGTTTTTTTTGCCATTATTTGACAAGTTTAACCTCAATTATTAATGGAAATTATTGATACAATTAATAGGTGGAGAAGATTGCAAATTATAAGTTAGTTTAGAGATTTTGTGATGGAATGCAGATTATAATTAGTGAAACTACTTTTATGAAGTTTCAAGAAAAAATTGTTTTGAAGAATATAATAAGCAATAAAAAACCATCAAAAATTAGTAAGAACGAGGCCAAGTTCGACCAGAGTTCATCCTAATCATCAGGATAACTCGAAATGCTGAAATGATTCATCAGAGAGAATTAGATGTGGCCTTGTCTCTGGGCTAATTGCTGATGAATAGTCCAGGTGGTTATTAGGCGTTAAGAGCGGACACCGAAAAACGAAGTATAAATTAATTCTCACCCCGAGGTTACAACTAATAAGAATGCAGAAGAATTAATCAAGATTCCATCAAGAGTCGCGCGTCAGTACCTTCACAACGCAAGTTCTGAAGGATACGGAACCCTAAGGCTAGCGGAATATAAATGATATAAAGAGTCCTTATGCGAGCACCTTTTTGTCTTCGCCGGATCGTAATTTATGAAGTGCCCATAAGTCGGCATTACCATCAGCACTACCTTTATTATCTATGGTAATGGTTCATCGTGTGCATTCCTTAACAAATAGATGTTGAATTGCTTACGAATTATCGAATCAAAGCATAGTCGTTTCTAACCCATTCGGACGCACAATTTTCGTACATTTTATTAAAAATTTCTAATCAACCTAAATATTATCATGAATCACCACACCAGTCTACTCTTCACAACAAATTTTTAGGAGTATTTGTTTTTTTTTTACAATAGAGAAATTTCAACCATGTGTTTCATAATCCTTCAAGGCTCACACATAAGGGGAATTATTTTTACTGAACCCCCCAATGTGTCTGTCATTAACCAATTTGGCGGACAGCTGCTCCAATTTATTCTTCAACCTCACAACTTATATCTTAAGATCACCCCAATTAATCTCCCGAAGAAAAATCAACTCCCCCCTGAGTTTTCTATATGGCTTATTGATAAATATTGCCTACTCCCCCTCTAAAAAATCTCAGCTTGCTTTAAAACGGAGCACATGGTGAGATTCGGCTTATCTAAATAAGGCTCCATCCGCATCAGCATAAGAAGGGTGGTGTGGTATTAAGTACTCGTCTAGACTGCACCGCCGCAAAAGGTGTCTCATGTCGTACGTCTTTTTATCTAATTGGGTTATGACGTATAACGGTTCAGGTTACCATCCGCGTCTATCTCGGGCTCTAGCCTTGCGTTTTGGAAAAAGCGCATAAATCTCTGCGACTTAAGAAGCTTACGGAAACAGGTCCTAAAGTCTCCGGTTCGCAGCCTGCAATCACGTCCTTAGAGGTTTATTTTTACCAAGTAAGGCGATGTGGGCGTGTAAATTTATAGTAACCGACACTGACGAGGCCGAACCGGTGAAGAAACCATCGAACACAGAGGATGACCCCTTGAACTTGACTAGCTCTTCAGCAGCAGCGCGGCGACTTCTTCGCCGTCTGCACATGTAAGTGTGCCGCCAGGTTTTACTCGATAAACTGGACTTTAAATCCAAAAAAGTCGGAACCGAATTTTTAATCCAAATCCGACCGAAAATTTAAGGAAATTTGTTTATAAGCTACAGCAAAAACTTGAGCAGTAAAAATGTTAATCGCCATGAAATTGAGACCGTGAAATGCTGGACTTCATTCGGTCAGGCAGTTCGGTTTAATTGCGAATGTAGGTACGTTGCGTCTGAATTCTATGACATGAGATTCCAAAACTACATAGGTACATACATTTTCATTTGCGATTGCCATGCAGCTTGATTCGCAAATTCCATAAAATTTACTTTGAAAGTATAAAATTTGGTTTCACGAAACCATAATACTTGATACCTAAATAAATTATACTAAATTAGCTATAATCACAAATTAGGATACTATACCATTTTAGGTATATGCTATTATGTATACACTTTGAAATGAAGTTTTTATGCTATTCATAACTATTTTTGTTTTAATTATACGCTTCGATGTACTCCACCACAAATCAAGTTCCACTTTAGTAGAATTTACAAATAGGGAAATTTCATTGAGATCAAACCTTGCAAAAAATAAGAATCACTTATAAGTGCGGATGAAAAACTAAAATTTCACCATCAAAGACTTAGGTTCTCTGAATTTTTCTGAATTCAGGACGAATTTCAACTCTTCCAACCGCTACCACCACACCCGTCTCCCAAGCTACCGACCTAACTAAATTACCCATTATTTATTTAATGGAGACCCCCAATAAAATTGTTACAGCCCAACCGTGTCCAAAGCAGGCATACTAAATGCGGTCCTTTCACGTCCACGAAAATGATCTACTAGGTCTGTTAACCACACGCGGCGCGTCCTTTTAAAACCTAGCAGAAGACCCATCATTGTGATCATTGTTCAACTTCTATTCCATAGGCTCCGAAGACGAATTAAGGACGAGAAATAAATATGACATTAAAACTTCACTGCCACAAGAGTTCAGTTTTCGTCTCGGCCCGGAGATCGGCGCAGCTTTTGGGGACTTTATAGGCACTTTTATGACCATGGAAGGCATAACACTAATACCCTTCGTCATGGACCCGTCGAAGATTTCCTGGAAACCTATAAAAATTTTAATTCTTGTGTCCTGCTCGGGCTGGAAGTGTAAAAGCTTTTAAACGATAGAGATGCGGCTTATCCTCACTGCATGCGCTTTACGCAACGTGTGGATTTTACTGCTTGTACTTGATGGAACAATAAAGATTTTAGTTGGGCTCGGAGTGATAAAGACCACATGGATAAACGTCTGCGAAAAGATCCGGCGACGACAGCGGATCCATCAAAACCGAGTTTGGGTTCCAAAAGCGCCCATTAAAGCCATTTGGTGTTTTCATGGTTTGATTCTGTGCATTTAGACTTTCATAGGTCTGGAGATTTTTTACGTTTTCGTCTCAGTTTTGTGATAATTTAGAACAGCACATTAGTATTCGTATTTATTTATTCATATTAATTCATAATCTCCCCATTCCAAAACAAAATTTAGTCTTAAATTGGACACTTATTTTTTATAATAAAAATCATTATTCATATCTCAGGAGAGTATAATATTTATGAAATTAATCAAAGAAAAACACTCATATTTTATGTGAGTATTCATACAAGGTATCTGTGCTAAGTTCCCTCGTAAGATTACAGCAGGGTATTTTATTGAACACCCTGTAAGAAGATAATTTTAGAAAATTGTCATCTACCCCGCCTACAACCTTTCCATTTACAAATTTTCTCTACACTGTAATATTTCGAAGCAGTTTTGCTATGATACCCTGTATATTCATAGTTTGCCTAGGTACCTACTCTTTGGCAGAACTATATTTCGGAAAATATAGAAAAAAATGTGAAACCCAATATTTGATCTGAAGTGAAACATTCCTGAGACGCCAGTAAGTCTTGCGTCAGAAATAAATTATATTATGGATTATGTGCCAGCTAGCCTCAGGATGGGTAATTTATTTCAAGGTGGGTAATGTTTGGATAAGTGGATCCGCATATACCCTAAGAATCGATTCAATTTGAATGTTAATAACGCCTGGTGAGAGTTGCCCGAGTCGTAGGGGGGTCAAACAAATTGTATCCATGATCCACCTGCTGCGTGACGGACAATCTCCGTAATGCCTGCGATCATTTAATAATGTTTACAGAGCTTTGCGTCTTCTATCTGCCACGACACAACACCCCCGCTTTATTGGTCTTTGTTGTATGCATTATTGTTTTTTCGCTGGATAGTTTTTTTAATGGATTTCATTGTTTTACCATTTACAAGAACGTAAAGGTAACAATATTATTAGCGACATTAATAAATAATATTTATTTTATAAAATCCATCAAGAATTTGGCATGAGTTGAATTTTATAATATGAAAATGAAAACCAAATGAATATTAGTTAATAGTCTTTACTGCACAGTTAAATTTAAAGAAAGCGCACGTTAAATTGCCTTCTATACGCAACCAAAATTGCACGAAAATACATCTACTTAGACAACCATCTCTGCCATCTACTACTTTGAAGTAACTGATTATCAAATCCTCGATTCTACGTCGCTCTAAAGCCAACAAACTCGATGGGACATTAAATTGAGTTATTGAGAATCGATTGAGGGAGAAAATGTGTTATATTTATCAAGCGGTAGGTCTGTTTTTGTTGCCACACTTCCTACACTATACACTAGATTTGGCCAATAGGCGAACTGCATACGATAATACAGTCTGCTGATTGGTCAGTTCTAGTGCAAAGTGTAAGTAAGAGAAGTAACTGAAATTTTTTCTTCATTTCATCCATAATTGAATAACAATAGAGTTAATTTGCCTTAGAGGATAAACGATTGGCCGAAAACTGTATACGAAACAGAACTAACATCGTGGTGCATAATATGGTACCCGTATTGTATTGCCGTTAGAGGGAAACCTTAATCCAATCTCTCATGAATATGGTGTATTACTTGTATATTTAGATATTTTTCCCCGTACGACATGCCGTATTCATGAACATTTCTTTTGAACAAAAGCAGACTAAAAACATAATATAAATATAAAATAACAATACACTTCGGAATTTTAATTTTGGACATTAAAACTCAACATGACTCGCACATGCATAAAAGTATAAAACTACATACCTAGATCTGCATGTTGAAACATATTTAAATTGGCACTTTTGTAAATTTATCTGGACAATCCTTTTCGTTGTTAAAGTAATTCCTTGTGCCTTTAATTGCGTCAGATATGATAATTCGTAGTATTTATCCTCATAACATAGGGCCTCATAGAACGATATATTGTTCAATACATCGACCAAGACATTATTATGTTCAGTAAAATTGAAGGTGGCTTCCGAATTATTTATAATTTTGTGATTTATAGAACTCCATTCCATCAGCCACGGAATCGCTGTAAATATAAAAATATTTTCGAATAATCTCATTACATTCGATGTTTTCAAAATATTTATACCTGTGTTGCCAATTTCATCTTCTTCATATTACTCGATTGTGACACTCTCTGTTATTTTGGGACATATTCGAAGGGATGTTATATTTGTACAGAGACTCGGCGTGGATTATTAATATTGCCACTAAAAATTCTAAATTCTAAATTTACACCACATTTTCCTGTTTGTGGATGCTCAGTGACAATTTATTCCGCCGAGGTTCCATATGAACTTTTCCAGTTTGAAGATGATTGGCCATCCATGTTTTGTAAGTTGATAGTGCACACTTGCATCTCATCGAATATTAATAATTCATATCTCTTCTACTCTTCTTTCGTATACATCTTTTTCTTAAGAGCGTTGAAAAAATGTTCGTCCAATCAACATTTCATTTTGATTCTGCTCAGGTATTTCATCACTGAACTAATGGATGGCGATGACAGTATTTGGTTCTTTTGTAAAAAATTAACTCGGGTTGCTTCTTATACAAAACAGAAGACAAGTCAATCGCCAATTTTCAGTGTATATCGTCTATTAAATTTAGACTTTGCCTTTCCCAATGAATAGCAGTGCTTAATTAAGTTCTTGAGGGTTTGTGGTTAATTCAAAACATTGATAAATTGAATCATTTATCTTAGATTTCGATAAATGTCGGATTAACTGAAAATGTTATTATGACCTGAAAAAAATGGTGCAAATCTTTGCTTACTTCAGTTAAAATTGTCAAACTGAAATGTCAATTCGTTTTAGGGTTTGTTTTCACTTGAAATCTTTTTATTACTTTATTTTTATTTTTTTATTTATAAATCACCATTTATGATTTTGAAAAAAAATAGTGAACTCGAATGTTCTATGCAGTCATGTTATAGGTTCAGTTGAAGTTCCTTAAGTTGTATAATACTCCATAAGAACAACTGTATCAGTTTGACAATTGTTACTGAATAAAGCGGAGATATACGATTTGTCTTCTACGGCCTCCTTTTACCAATTATTTCTAAATCAAACATTAATATCATCAATTTTAATGGTCTTTTTATATTTCGTTACAACTGTATTGTTTTTATCTTTGGAGAGGAAATACATTTTAGTCTCTCCCATTTAAAAATAAAATAAATATGAAATTCGAGACGTTGAACCAAAATTACGAAAAATTGTATGACTTCCAAATAGGTAATTAAGTTTTGATTTCTTTAATGATACATCAGATTTCCGGAGGCTTGGAAATATACTGAAATGAAGGAAAAATTTAAGGCATATGCTATACTAGTCGAAAAAAATTCAATCCGATCTGGAGCAGCCCACAAATTTTATTTTAATACTCCACTTGGCGTTTGTGTTTGGAATACATCATAAGAAACAATGGAATACAGTGGAATCCGCTTAATTGGGACACATGGGGATTACACTATTTTTTCAGCTATATTTCATCTGTAAAAGATTTATTCATTCCTGGAAAAATTACGATATCACCACACCAATAACGGCATTACTAAATAAAATAGAAAGAAGGGAAATTAAGAACATGTCCCAATAAAGCGGAGTCTATTGTATATCATAATGCGACCTCCACATCTTCAAACATGTTTGTCAAACGTGTCAAAAGTGCATCCACATAATAACGCTTAGGTTGGACCTGGGTTGGACGACAAGTTTGTAAATCGTCCAACTAAGAGATAAGGATACTGTAAATAAATAAAACGACAATTTTTCTGATGATTTTTTTTTTATTTTGAACACAATATTCACTGCTTTGACTTGGTTCTTTGTGTCAAAGGCAGTTAAATTCCTAAATAAATGTGGAATGACAATTTGCTATTCCTCTAGTAACAAACCTTTGTTAATTAGGATTTTTCGCCAAGAAATCTTGGTGATTTTTAAAAAATTATAAAAATAGTAAGTATATGCTGAAATATATGCGCATAAAGAATATATGTAATAACATTGGGTTGATCACTTGAATATATGCGCTGTAAATAAATATGGACACATTTCAGTATTTTTTATTACAAAATTATTTAAACAAATGCAGAAGATTATCTGCACGACCATAGTGTTGAGATTGTCCTTGACATACAGAAAAAAATTCAACACAAAATAATAAAAAATTGATACTGAAGAATATAAGAGAGGATTAATGTGATGGCAAGGGGGTAAGGGGGATGAAAATGTACCATTAACTTGTAATATCATTCATGGACACCCCCTTTAAATTTTTAATTTACCTAATCAAAAGACATTGAGGAAATACGTAATCGATTTCACGGTATAAAATCACGCAATGGCCCGCATAATTCCAATTTAAACATTTCGTTTGTTAAAAACAAGCCGCCTTCCAATGAATAATGTCAACACTGGAAGCCCTGTTTTCAAAAACAAAAAATAATAGCAGTGGGCATTGAGAATGACAGGTGAAAGCTGACGTCAGCTTTGGACAATGGCGTCCTAGCAAAGGGCAAAGTGGGAAAATGGGTTCAAAAACATATCGAAACTCACCGGATCGGGAAAATTACTAAAAGTGGAGAATTCAATTCAAATTTTGCTTTCCACAGTGTATACTGCACCCCACTTGTGAATTTACACAGACTAAATGTGTTTGGAAGTAGCCAGATCGCTGCAATAGTGACACAAGTCGGTAACAAATGCTACTGATGGCAGGGCGAAACAGAAACAAAAGCGAAGCGGCTGCGCTGGTTCTTCGCCTACTTGGATATGGAGTGCACATCGAATTGGGGGAAATACGAAAAAATGGACGATCCAATTCAAATTTCGTATCTCACGGTGTAAACAGCAGGACAAACAGTTATAAACACATCACTTGCGAGTTTACACGAACTAAATACGTTTGAAAATAGCCAAGATCGCTGCAATTGCGATGTGAGTCGGTAACGAAGGCTACTGACGGCTGGACGGAACAGAAACAAAATCGAATCGCCTGTGACGTTGTTCGCCTGCTTGGATGTAGAGTACGCGCGGGAGATTTGAAATTGACAATTGAAGCCGTTTTGTTTTTATTGCGCATACAATTATGAATTGAACGTTAAATTAATATGAGAGACGATAGAAATTAATTGTTTAAAGTTATTCTTAACTGGGAATAATATTTACAAATGTTTATAAAGTAGCACTAATTCAAATCATAAATTTTATCACTGAACCGGAGTTTGAATCTTAAATCGGATTAATATAAATGTTCTAAGTATTTAATACACTTATGGTTATGGCAAGGAGTATGATAAACTCCTTGTAATTATTCTAATATTGATTTGAAAGATATTCATCTGTAGTTATTGGCGGACTTGTGTTCATAACTTCAGATATGTACCCAACTGCTTATAGCTTCTCGATTATTATGACAACGGATTATGACGTTAAATTTTTGAGGTTAGATGTGTTGACGTTTCAAAATGTCACAAAACTCAAGGTCATCCACATCAAATTGAATAATAAAGAGTATAAAATACGTAATATGTTCGAAAGAAGTATGTATTCGTTACAGTATGGTAAATAATCGAATAATAATCAAGTGGATGCAGCTGGAGTAACTCATCTATAACGTGATATGTCTAACATATTTATGAGTAGACTGTATTCTACAAACGGCAGCTTATCCACGATTTCAAAAGTGAGTTATTGAATTTTAATAACATTCAATTAATTCAGCCTTACGCAGTCAATGCTGTCTGCGTCCGTGTTTTCCGTATATTCAAACAGAGTATTTTAAATATTTTCCTTATTATCTTAGAAAGTATTTCAAGAGTTACAATCTTACATCTCTATGAATCAATACAGAAAATTAATGGCAATAAAAGAACTCCGTATATTAAAATGAATAATGAAATAGTATACCATTACTAAATAGAACTATCCATCATAACATTGAACCAATTCTTCTACGTTCTGATATAAGTACAACCCATGTATATGATAACACTGCATAATCGATGCATTATCACAAACAAATCTAAACAGGAAATTGCATTCCCGTACTAATTTTTATAGATGTGCCTAATCAAAATTGCATAAGCACACCACAATTATCCTGTTTTGCACTTCCTTGCAGTTGTGGTTATCCTAATCTGAGATATTATATAAATTTGCAATAATGGACGCGATGGCAGATTGTACAGGTAAGACTCTCATAAGCACATGTAATTTTTCTTAATTGAAATGTTGAATCGAACGATTAATTTCAAGTTGAAGTTGAGTTAATCAACATTTTCATTGTTCTTACTGATGACTTTAGGTATTTATAACACAAATTTTTAGACTTTCAACAACTCGATAGCGATCAAACAATGGACAATGACATTTTGGGAAGTGGTGCCTTGGAAAATCGGAGGAGCACTCAGAAAATATGCGAACCCATAAGAAATTTGACTGAACTTTGGCAATGTTTAGAGAACCCGCCGTCATGGACGACAAGCATTGTAAAAATTTTCCCTCGAAGTAATACTGCTATCAAAAATAAACTGCGAAATTGCCATTTTGAGAGCGACATGTTCATTCCTTCTGCTCGTGTTGATAGCAGAACCGTCCCTCGGACTTTGGTTTGTCATGACATGAAGAATGGTTATTTGGAAGATAGGTAAAGTAGTTCAAAAATTGATATTGACTCATGTATAAAACCAATGAGTACAGAAGATCTAGTAAAACTATGTAGTCATTGATAAAGCATAGAAAAATGCATGTGTGATGGAATTTTAAACTGTAAAATTAAGTTTTAAACGGGTTTATTTTTTATAGGTTTTATATCACTACTGGTAAATAAATTTAATCATAATTCTGTTACAGATTTATTGGATCTTACAACACAGGAAATGGGTATGCTTTTTACCATTGGAGCCAAATTGATGTTTTCGTATATTTCAGTCATCATTTTATAACAATCCCGCCACTTTGTTGGATTAATGTTGCCCACATAAATGGGGTAAAAATTCTAGGTGCGTCTTTAGTTTATTATACCCCCAAAAATGAAGTTTTGAAATGATTATTAGTTTAAGAATTTCAAAACTATTATTCATATGTGAAAATGTCTACTATGCAATTACCAAATGATTTCAAATCCATATTTGCTTAGTTAACAGTTTGAATGCTCATTTTGGTATTTATTGCAGGCACTATTATAACTGAATGGGAAGCAGGAAAGGACATCTGTTCCAAAATCTTCTCCGACGAGCAATCTTACCTTAATTTTGCTGACGCTTTGGTAGATTTGACTTCAATGTTTAAAATAGATGGATGGTTGTTGAACTTCGAAAACATAGTGGAAAATGTATCGAATTTGAAACAATTCGTGAAATATCTAACAGAAACTATGCATAGGAAAAATCCTGGAAGTTTAGTCATTTGGTATGACAGTGTCATCACCGATGGAACGTTAAGCTGGCAAAATGAATTAAACGACAAGAATCGATGCTTCTTCGATCATTCGGATGGCATATTCTTGAATTACACATGGAAAGAGGAACATTTGCAAAGGTCTGTGCGAGCAGCGCAACACCGATTGTTGGATGTCTATGTAGGAGTTGATGTGTTTGGGCGAGGATGTTTTGGCGGAGGAAGGTTCAATACTCATATTGTATGCATTCTTCATTATAACATTGAAATTTTGTAATACACCTAGGTTGTGTTAATTGTGGGTGTGAATTATTTTCAGGCGGCCAAAATGATTAGAAAATACAACTTATCAATGGCTTTGTTCGCAGTTGGTTTCACTCATGAAACTTTACCGCAAAATCCACCCGACAATAAATTATGTAGGTTTTTCGAGAGGAATAACGCTTTCTGGCAGAGCCTTTGGCCTTATCTTTACACACACCCCGTAAATAGGGTATTTGAGACGTTTTTCTTCAAAGGAGTCGATGAGGTATGTACAATGAATTATTAGCACTAATTCAATTATTCCATCAACATTATTATACGCAGATCTGATTATATATATGTATAATATCTGGTTAGATTACAAGGTGCTCCTTCTTGCTATCTACAACTTTTTCTTGATAATATTTTCTGTATCTCTTAAAGTAAAGACACTATTCGTGTGGCCAATAAAAAATTCCACCCTGCATGTAGACATTTTAGTGGAAAAAAAATGTTTTTCTGCACAGAATTGGTTCAGCCTCCAAAACCAAGAAGTTCAACTGACTAAAATCCTACAACCGAAGAGTATGGACTCTGAGTATGCCTCTGTACCAAATATAAATGATAGTTGCAGTTGCATTCAGCTGCATTACGACAACAACAGCGCGTCTTGTCTTATTACTAGAGCTGGGTTTCCTGAAGACACCTCCTACATTCACCACATCTTCTCGTGCGACATACAAGTTTACGGAAAAATAATAATCTACGTTTATACTCGAACGATAGAGTCCATGGAGAATGGAAGTTTGAATTTGATTCTGCTCGTGCAGGATGACAGTGGGCGATTTAGAAGGTTCATATGCAATGCTGAAGAGAAAATTTTACCACAAGATTACTTCTACACGAGTATCGAAGTTAACCCCAATTTAGATATGAAAATCGTCGATAAAATACCGAGGCCTTTCAAAGATTACGATCGAATTAAACTCAGGTTTGTGATTGAAGAATTTTTGAAATTATCTAATTCCAATTGGAAATAATCAAATTTTAGGAGCTATGTGATTAATTTTGAAAGTTGCCGGATACTGGAGATTGGTGCTGAAATTAACGACAGAGGTAATGTGTGCCTTATAGGTTTGGGAATGACGCGGCCATCGAATATTTAGATTCAGTTATTCTGGTAATAATATGATCTATTAGTAAAATTTGTTCAACAGCATTACAATCGTCAATAAATAATTGTTTCTATTTTATTTTCCTTGAATTATCCTCCATATATTTATTTTACTATGCATATGTTAACACGTTGATTGTACGAGGCACAGACTGATTCATAGTTTAATTACAGTATACTCTATACTGTAGTTTAATAGACTAATTGAAAGAAAAAGGGGTGATCATCTCAGTCTTAGGGTATAACTAAAATTTATATTTTTTTACGTATTTTATATGATAATATGACTGAACAAAATAATATTGCAGCACGGGTTATGGATAATTCACCAATAATTTCTTGCACAAATAAGTGAACTAATTCCTGACCAATATTCAACACATGGAAATGAATAATATTTTTACATGGCTAATGCATCGACCATTTACATTAAATATTTTGGGTGCCTAATCAGGGCAGGCAGTTCTGTAACATCGCGTCGCGTCCTTCAAATGTTTCCGTATTAAAAATGAGGAGTATTAGAATTGAAAAACTCACTAAAAGCGTAGCGGAGTCCCTTATTTGCACCGGCACTTCCCTTAGGGGACACTAATTCATTTTATCGCGTTGAGAACTAGGAAAGTTGCTGAATATTCCAAAAAACCCGACGTAGACGCGTACGCTGATGTAAACAAACGCGAAATAGTTTCATTTGTTTTCGCGCTCTTTTGTTTCTGCCTTGATCGTCTTTTGAACAGATGACAGCTGCAGTGGCGCATCCAATCCACGGCCTCCTAGCTCTTGATTATAGGTCCGGCTTTTTTGAAAATGTTTGCCTTTACATCGTCCTTTTGTTTTAAAAATTTATTAGGAATATAAGGGGGAATTTTTAATGACGACTTGAATAAAATTTGGTGAATTTTTCATATTTTTTTAAAAAATTTTTCAATGTTTATTTCATTTTGTGACATACTACCGCCATCTCGTGCTTGAGTTGTGAGCTACTTGCAGATTACAGTATTCTATTTCTTAAATTATAAGTTCAAGATATCCTTTTTTGCGTGTTCCAGAGTCGGTACGTCAGAAAAGAGAAAATTTCGATTATTGTTTCATATGGAATATAAGAAAATGCATAATTAATAAAAATACTCTATATACCGTGGGATCACTACTGGTTTGGAGATGGCGTTGCTACTGACCCATAGGAATCTGTAAGTTCTGTCACTTACCGACTGAACTCTCATCTGTCAAAATGAGTTCGCTGAATTTGGCGCTGTTGTCGCCGAAATAACACGCGACCAACATAACCTCACAATTAAATGTCACTCAGTTTTAAAAATTAGGTATTTTACGAACGCGAAATTCCCAGTGTCAGAAGAAATGTAATGTTGACCGTTGGTTTTTTCAGCACTCATGCATTATCTACTCAAATATCGTCATTTTAGAATCGATAGGTTTTTCCATCGCAATAATTCCAACCAAGAGTCTACATTAGTCTCTCTACTCAAAAACATGCCTAAAAATCCCACACACATAACAGAAGCGCAAAAACAGAGGAAGAAAATTAGGGAAAAGTATACGAAATGCATTCCGGGACGTGTAACGTTGCAGGTCCTCGGGTCAGGCGCAGAAGGTGCTCCAAGGAGTTTGTATGTCTTTTCGGACCAATCAAGGTACGTTTTAAGGTTTAACAGTTGAAGTTTGCTCGGAAAAATTTCCCTTTAGTCAAAAATTCCATATTTGGTTCCTTAGCATAACTTGCGACATATTGCAATTGTTTAATTTTTACCGTTTGCTATTATGCCTGTTGTCAACAATAAGTTTTGCAAAATTTCTTGTTTGTCCACTTTTCGGATACGGATACGTGTAGTATCCGTTAAATTTAAATTTTTCTTAGCTATGAAATTACATTTTGACACAGACAGGGGTTACTTCCATTTGGTGTATTACAGATATTTGTTCAATTGTGGTGAAGGCACCCAGAGGTTAGCACATGAGCATAAGATGAAGTTAGCAAAGCTAGAACACATCTTCATCACTCAACCCGTATGGAAAAATATGGGGGGGTTACCGGGAACTGCTTTAACGATACAAGATGTAGGAGTGCCACAAGTTACATTGCATGGGCCTAAAGGCCTCCAAGAAATTTTCATGGCAACTAGGCGGTTCGTTGTGATAAAGGATTTGAACATACAAATGGCCGATTGCAGTGAAAGTGATGTGTTTGAGGACAGTGTGATGACGGTCCAGTATGTGCCTTTGTATAGAACTGCAATAGATGACCAATGTTCACAAACTGAGTCGGATGTTTGTGATTTAGACGGTCTTGACGTTTCCATCCAAAAAAGTGATGATGTGGATTCGGTATGGATGATTTCTTATTAGATTGAGAATTGTTTTGAGCCTAATAAATTTTATAAGATACATTTTGATGTAGGACTGAAAAGGTTTAGAGAATAAATCGTGGATTTACACACCGTCTTTTCATTTGTTAAAATGTTTGATTAAAATCAGTCGTTATCAACCTTCTGTAATTAGCACATTTGCATTCGTTTTAGTTTATGTATTGTGCAAAAAATAATCGTGCACACTGAAATGATTCATATTTTGTGCTAAGATTATTTTATTTCAGGCCGATGCCAGTACTTCAACAAGGAGTGAGAAGACAAGGAGGAGACGTTCGAGGTCAAAAAGTCGGAATAAATCCCCTGATTTGGTTGCGGATGATACTGATTATTATGCACACGAACGTAAGGGCAGAAAACGTAGATCGAGGAGTAAATCGAAATCCCGATCCCTCTCAGGTTATTCTCCCGTTCTACTTCCATTTCTCTCCTGTTTAACCATCCCATACTTATCCTCACATATTTAACTTGTTAAATAGGTATTTATTATAAAAAAGCACAGACTATTTTCTGTGATAAAGTTGAAACATTAATAAAACAACTTTAAAATTGTTCGCCTAATTCATGTTATTACTGTGAATTGAAAATATCAACTATGTACCATTTTACAAAAGTGAATCTTTTGGAATACTAAAATGGTACAACGTCTGCATAAAGCTGTTTTTATATCGTAAATAATTTTTGTACTGTTGAAGTTTTATGAATGTTGTTTTTATTATTGATGAGTTTGTTTTTTTTTAAGAGAGCGGACGTAGGACAGTTCCTGAAGCAATTCCAGAAACTTCACAATTGGCTTTAAGTGAGACGAAGCAGCTAGGAATTTCAATGGCTTTTATATGTCGCCTGCAACCTAGACCTGGCGCTTTGAATTTAGAACAATGTGTTAAACGAGGCGTCCCGCCAGGACCGTTACTCGGTAAATTGAAATCTGGGCAAACTGTCACTCTAGAAAATGGAACCGTTGTTAACCCGTTGGATGTTTGCGAACCAGATGATCCAGGGCCAATTTTCATAGGTAAACTACAGTTGATTCTCTAAGATTTATAAGCATTAATTGCCACCGAAATTTAAATATTGCACCATATTTTAATTTGGTCTATACATGTTAAGGTTTTACTTTAGGGCCACAGTAAAAATTTGACCTTTACTTCAAAACAAAATTCTGATTATTTATAATTTTTTTTTCCAGTGGTTGATTGTCCTTCAGAGGATTATTTAGATTCTTTGCTAACTTCTGAAGCCTTCAAGCGTCATCAATCTCATGCTGCAAATGACGTGGATTTAGCTCATTTGATAGTACATTTTACACCTCGTTCAATTATGGAGCATCCAAGGTAATAACATTATTTTACCTATCACCATTTAAGGATCGGTATCACCGCCCTGAAATTTGATGGAAATTCAATAAAGCTGTCCCTTAAAATCACACATTTGAGAAATTATCCTTAACGCCAATACTTTAAAATGTGGCCTCACTAGAAAAAAAACATCAATGAATAAACCTAATCTGTTTTGTTAATAATTTTAGATATCAAGAATGGATAAACGAATTTTCCCCAAGCACGCAACATTTGTTACTGAACGACTCGAACACTTGCATGGGCAGCATAGCTGTCCACCGCATACAATACAAACTCAATTTGCTAAGTGAAAGAATATTCCCTCTCTTGGGTGATAAGGGTAGCGAGGTTGTGGAGTCCGAACATCCCGACAGTCCGTCTCCGAAAAAATTGAAAACTGGTAGTAGCCCCGGCAAAAATGAAACGTGCATTGATCAAAAAGATTTTGAAAAGTTATCTGTGGAATCACCGCCTAAAGACGGGAATCTCACTCAAGCGAGCACATTCTGCAATTTCCATTTGAGGCCAAGGAGGGGCTTGGATAATTCGAATGAGATAAAAATTTGTCCAAGCGATTACATCGGAGAAACGCTTAAAGTTGAGGGATTCAAAGAGGCTCTGCAGTTGCTGAAAGAAGAGCTGAAAGAAAAATGCGATGAAATCGGAATTCAAAGAGAATATCCCAAAATTGTTTTCCTGGGAACTGGATCGTGCATTCCAAATAAAACTAGAAATACGAGCGGAATTTTGCTGCAAATAAGGTATACCTTAATTTTTTTCCGTCTTTACATTGGGAAATGGATAAAACTAGAAACTAACTTATTTGAATATTATCCTAGTGTTTGATAAAACTGTTTTCAATTGCAGTGAAGACACCAACGTTGTGGTGGATTGCGGTGAAGGAACTTATGGGCAAATAGTGCGTTTTTATGGACAGCGGAAAGCAAAGTCAATTCTTTCCAAAATAAAAGCTGTTTACGTATCTCATCTTCACGCTGATCATCACATTGGGTTAATCGGTTTGCTGCACGGTAGGCGACAAGCCATGGAAACTTTGGGCAGGCCTAAAGAACCTCTAATGCTCTTCGCTCCAAGGCAAATACTGAATTGGCTTCACTTTTACGATAGGTGCTTCGAAGATATTCATGATGATTACGAATTAATCGCTAATCAGGACTTGGTGAGATGTTTTCAAAAGTGCACGTTTACTTTGAATCAGTTTTATTGTCTAAACAAAAGTTACACCACAAATCATTTTCATGTTCAAAATATTACCTAATGCCCGAAATAATTTTCTAGTTCACAATAAACCAATAAATTCACATAATTTTGATTGTAGATGCAAATTGATGAGGAGTACAATAAAGACCTGAAAGAGCGTATAGGAAAACACACGGACATGAATAAAATAAAGACTGTGTACGTGAAGCACTGCCCCAATGCTTTCGGAGTAGCGTTCCACCACAAGAGCGGATATAAAATAACCTACTCCGGTGATACAATGCCTTGTGATGCCTTAGTGGATTTAGGGATGCATTCGGATCTGTTGATTCACGAAGCTACGATGGAAGACGACTTGGAGGACGAAGCGATGGTGAAGATGCATTCAACGACGTCACAGGCGATCGAAATATCGCAAAGAATGCAAGCTAAATACGTGCTTTTGACCCACTTTAGCCAGCGATACGCTAAGTTGCCGCGATTCAACAACAATTTCACCGCAAACGTCGGGATTGCCTTCGACAACATGCAAATTACACTGGATGAATTGCCGTTGGTGCCGCTGCTTTATCCCGCTTTGAAGTTGATGTTCGCCGAACATTACGAGGAGTTGGAGCACAAGGCGGTGAAGAGGCAGATGAGGATGGAGCGGTCGAGGAATTCGTCGAGGGGGAACTCCTCGGAACGGTGAATAAAAGAGTGAGGCGAGTTTTGTGTTTTATTGAATATATAAAATCGATAGCAACATTTCTTCTTTTTTGGATTACTTATATAAACACTAATACAAACTTAATTTATATAACAAAGAAAAATCTGCACAAAACGTAAAAGCAGAGTTTATAAACTTCTTTAAGATCGGTTTCGTCGCTACCTTTCACTTCCCTAAAAAGTTCTCGGTTAATATTTACAATTCCACGCGGTCCGTTAAGCTACTTCATCCGCTCGAGACGTTTGCATAGTAAAAGTGAAAATTACGATTCCGCTGGTGCTCCCGCCGCGTCGCTCGGCTTTAGGCCTAAAATCAATCTGCGAAACCTTCGCTCCGGTCGAGGCGCAGCGGGACAGCGATTTATTTGCTCGCCGGAAGTGAGTTTTCGAAGAGTATGATTTTTTTGATGAAAGCACCGTTTTCTCGTCCAGTTCGAAGAATCCTGTTTTTGAAAACGTTTTCGAAGAGCAAAGGAATAAAAACAGCTTTTCATCGCTCAAATTTAATAAATAAAGGATCAATTAGTCTCCTAAAATAAAAACCACAACACCTAAAATAATAAAAGTATACGTGAATGAAAGAAATTGTCTTCGGAGGAGAGTCCTAGTAATTGCTAAATTAAAGAGAAACAATCAACAACTCGAGTGCAATACGCCAGTTAAACACAATAGCAGCACCAGTTTCGTACAGAAAAAATGTTGGATTCTGCGCACGCGTTTTCAGGGTCGGCCGTTTGGATGCTTTTCGTAGTTCGCTGCGATTCAATATGTTACAAAAAATCTTGAATTGTTTGCTTTCCCAATAGTATCGTCTCGTCTACTCCACCACTTTCAAGACCTTGCCGATCGCGATGGTTTTATCTGGAACGAGAAATAACCACCATTAGGACCCTTGCAACACAAATTACCATCTTCGTTCAAATATCTGATGTAAATAGGACAAGTCATTCTTGAGCATGGCTAGCATTATACGCTTCAAAATTATGTTTTAAAAGTGTACATTGTAATTTTTACTTGGGCAAACTCAAAGAATCACAAAAATCAAGCGAACAACCTAATCTCTCTGCTGAACTCCTCCAACAAATCTGAAATAGGCTCGTTATCCAAAACGCAATTAACGAAAGGATGCGACAGCAATTCTTCACAACTCGCCCTCAATCCCTCGTCTTTAACCAAAGCCCTCTCCAAGAACTGATGGAACTCCTCAGGCCAAGCGTCCTTCTGCCGCAATTTAGGCGGTGAAGCTCGTTCGATTTTAAAGAGAACCCTCAAAGAGCTCATGTTCGAGTGAGGCGGTTTCATCTCGGCCAATTCTATCAAAGTGATCCCCAACGACCACACGTCCACCTTATAACCGTACGGAACCCGGAACATCTCGTTCTGGCACCGGACCATTTCGGGCGCCATCCAATAGGGACTTCCTTTAAACTGATCGAAATTTGGCCGATCGGAACTGCACACGCCCGAAGAACCGAAATCGCAAAGTTTCAATCCAGCCGTTGAGGTCACCAGAATGTTGCTCGCCTTAACATCCCGATGGACAACACGACAACTGTGCAGAAACCGAAGCGCTTTGCACATCGCGTCGCCAACGTATTCGATTTGATTCAACGCGAGTGGTTTTTCCAACAGGAGCATCACATCCTCGAGCGAAACACTACCATTATATTCGAGCAGGATCCAAAGTTGCGTTTTCGTATAATGCGCCCCAAGGAGTTTAACTACATTCTGGTGTTTGTACTTCGAAAGGATCAGAACTTCCTTGAAGAAAGCCTCCGTATTGCAGGCTTCGAATTTAAGTATTTTTGCTGCAGCCGTCGCTCCTGTTGTCCTATTTCTCACTTTACACACATTGCTGTATGAACCTTCCCCTAGCTCTTCGATGTGTTCCCATAAGACTTGCGGGTCAGACGACTCGCAAAACACTTCACCAGGATGACTTTTAATTTTTGTAGGGCCACGTTTACAACATCCATTCATTGCAACTACCATCAATTATGGCACTCATACAAAATTTCTCCACTCGACTCATTTGTACTCCACCTATACCTCCTTTTTTATCTTCAACACGAGTGGCGAGATAAACACTTATCAAAATAGGATTGTTTTTGGAACGGATTGGGTAATTCCAGATCAAATCGAAACTAGTGCCTACTCCGGTTTTACACTCACTTTCATCTCGTAGCGTGAATCGTCCCATCTGCGGGAAGAGTTTGAAGGATTCCAGGCAGATGACACCTGCACACTCTATTCTCATGATGGCCACCTGATCTTGCTTGACGAACCTCGGTCGTGTTTTGCTCTTGTCCCCAGACTTTTTGTCCACAAGACAGATTAAGGCCTGCAAATAAATTTTGATTTGGGTTGTAGATATGCGCAGGAAAATTAGAGACAAAACGACACCCTCATATCGATTTAAATACGAAGAAAACTCACTTTAACGGTGACTTCCTCCGCGGCACAATGGATATGCATGACTGCGCTGTATCCCGCACAAATGATAGACTTGTGCTCCAGGATTACCAACTGCGCATCGAACACTCTTCCAGTGCGAATGGGATTGGCAGCATCGCAAAGTACAAATCCCGGACTGACATCCTCCTCCTCGACACCTTTCACTTTAATCTTCACGTTCTCACCAGGCACTACCTGGCCGACTTCATCGTCGTCCGACCACAGTTGATCTACAATGACGGGTGTCTGAAACAAATTTTACACCAATAAGCAACATGTACTGAATGTCCAATATTCATCGCATCCGAGAGCATCAAAAATTTTTTTAATTAAATTTAATATTTGCAACAATTTAATATAAGCATCAAACAATTTAATACATGAGAACATCAAAAAAATTTTATATGTGCAACATTATAATTACCCTGTTTGGCATGATCATGAGATTTGTTCCTTTCTTACACTCTCCCGACTCGACCTTTCCCATCACTACCGTCCCCATATCCTTATACTTATCTACAATTGGCATTATGAATGGTCCGTCCGCTTTGCGGTTCAAAGAGGGAAGGTCGTCTATGAATGGAATGAAAGCAGGTCCCCTGCAAATTACACATGAATCATTATCCTTTTTCCACGATCAATTTTCCGGTGATCCAAACGTATACCATATTTTACAACAGAATAATTATTATTTGAAAATAAGAATTCAGCAATTAAATAATAAAATGCATACCTATACCACGGACAAGTCGCCTCATCCACCTGTTCCCTCAAACCTTGGCCCGTCTGTCCGGAGCAAGGCAGAAAGCTGAGGTCCTTAGCTGGGTTAAAACCTAATTTTTTCAAATATGGCAGGATCTTGTCTTTGCATTCGTTGTATCTGCGGAACAAATTTCAATTATTACCGCGAACAAATCGCTAATCCAATTGAAATTGTCTTAACAATATATTAACTTCGCACACTAATTAATTAATGCAGAACTAATTATGCACTCGGTTCATTGAATTTTAATTTGTTGTTTTCTGTGCAATGGAATAGATTTATTAAACTGTACAACACAACACCAATGGAATAAAATAAAGTAAGATGCAATAAAAACAGTTTAATCAGAAAGAAATTAAATAGACATTGGACAACATTTCTATTTAATAAATATTTATATAAATTTATTCAAGAAATTGAATGGAATTCTCACCTTGCCTCGTCCCAGTTCACAGTGGGATCGTCCATTTTATTAACCAAAACTACGAGATGTTTCACACCGGCCGTCTTCGCCAACATGGCGTGCTCCCTCGTCTGGCCTCCCCTGTCGAAACCCGTCTCAAATTCACCTTTACGTGCGGAAATAACCAGCACGGCTAAGTCCGCTTGAGCAGCACCACCAATCATATTAGGAACGAAACTCTTGTGACCGGGCGCATCGAGGATGGTGAAGTGTTTCTTGTCAGTCTCAAAGTACGCCCTGCCCACTTCCACGGTTTTCCCTTTATCCCTTTCTGCAAATAGGAAAACGAACATTCAATTGAGACCTATATTCAACTAAAATGTAATTCCCATTAACCGTTCAACTGTTGGAAAAATGTAACGTTATGGACCTATGCGAAGACCCCATTGACAACTACCGCAGTTAAAGGGTTAATGAGGAAAAAGCAGATTGATATTGCAAGAAAAGTTTTAATTACAGTGTTGCCTGCAACAAACATGACCACGATTATACTCTTATAAATTAAGTTCTATTAATATTAGATAACTTTCCTTAACCACTGGAATTGTATAGTTCCAAAATACTTGATGGTTGACAAAATGCCAAGATTTTAGGAGGGTATCATGAAAAATATAGGCGGGTATTAACGAAAATAGAATTTAATTAATCGATTACTAACACTGTAGCTAAATTTTCCCCAGTGTTAGTAATTAATGAAGAAAAAGTTTATTTATAATTGTTTCTTCAGATCAAATTTTGTTTTTTTTAGTAAAAAATATATACAATACTTCCTCCGTCTGGTATTACGGAATGCATAACAATGTTATTTTTGTATAGAAACACATAAAATATTTTGGGACAGAGAGAGTATATTTTTAAGTAGCTTGAGGTACCTCAAATTTTCAGACCACACTGTTGTAACAAAATGAAAAAGACAATAGAGTAGTCTCATTAATCCGACCCATGAAATAAACTCGATAAACTGACATTGGCCAGATTACCGAGTCTACTGCATTTATTAAAAAAATTATTTTCAAAAGAACAATAATACGTAAAGATTATGCCAACACTTTCAAGAAATTAAGCATTTTTTTCACGAGCACATTTCGAAAGCATGTTTTCTTATTAAATCTGAAGTAATTACGATACATCGACCAAAAATTTTAGTAAGTACTTACCTTCTTGGTTAGTGTCCAAAGCCCACGACAAATACCACGACTCCCTGCTCTTCTCTCTCGCCTCCCTCTCGTATTTCTCCAACGTCCTCTTGTCCACCATGCCCGTCAGCGCCATGATTTGTCCTCCGATGGTCGACTTTCCTGCGTCCACGTGACCGATGAACACGACATTCACGTGCTCCTTCTTGTTCTTGGCCGCCTCTTCTGGTTTAGGAACCTTCTTCTTGGGTATCTTGGGTGCTTCCTCGGACGAAGGCTCCTCGTCGTCACCTTCGGGAGTCAGGATGGGATCGTTGTCTTCGGCGACATCCTCCCAGGTCCCCCCGTCTCCCGGCGATGCGTCGCCATCTGCGGGCGGGAGGGGAGGGGGCTCCTTGACGTCTTCCCTTTCTGGTGGTTCTGAGCTAGTCCCTGAAAGAGACAATAGTTATTCCTTAAAATTTTAGCATCTGAGTTTTCACATGAGATACATTGTTGCATCCAGTAGTGGAATTCTATTTCAAACGCCTAGGCGTATTAGAAAGCGGTCGTCGCTAGCGAACAGTGGGCGTTTTTCTCCCTACTACTATATGTCCTTCGCATGTACCCCGCATGGAGGCTTTCGGTA